>JAJGRW010004411.1:0-25420 GCA_025461045.1 Carex parvula | reverse complement strand
CAATCAGGACTATTAGTCAAATTCTTACATCTTCATCGTTTTTCTAATTATTTAGAATATATATATATATGAGAGTGGCTAATATCAAAACGTTTGCACCAAGCCTCTCGTGCAACCAAGTCGTTTTCGGATTTTCAAAGTCCAAACGGTCGATCCGAGCCGTTAGATGTGATCTCTATATTAAAATCTGCTTGGAGACCCAATTTTATATTTTTTGGAATTTTTTTACTATTTATTAAGCCACTTTGAAAATTGCTGATCACATGGTCCAGAAATTAGTTGCACTGTTTTTACACGCGTGACCAAGGCATTGGATGAGATGTTCAACATATCAACGCAAGAAGAAATGTCGATCGACCGTCTACGACCCGTCACGGTGCTAGGTATGAATATAAATATACATATGCTTTTAATCTCTATTATTTATAAATTAAATGTTATTTGACCACTATTTTATTAATAATGACAGACCCAGCAGCAGTAGTGGATTGCTAATGGATTTGCAGGATGATGAAGACCAGCAATTGTTCCACATTAGCTAATAAGCTATTGTTTGGCGAGGACCGAACATGATTCCGTTGACGTTCTACAGTGGTGGAAGAATAATGCAAGTGCCTATCCGACGCTGGCGATGATGGCCCACGACGTATTTGCCGTGCCCGTGTCAACCGTCCCTTCCGAATCATGTTTTAGTTCGGCGAACCAGATCCTCACCGACAAACGAAGTAAGTTGGGTGCACATGTTTTCGAGCGACTTGTGTGCTTGAAAGATTGGATTGATGCGGAAGAACGCAATCAACATGCTGGAGCAGAAGAAGCATCCAGTGTCGAAACTCCTCCAACCGGCGAGCTAAACGTGGATTCAGACGGTGAGCAGGAGAGCGGTCTGTGGTATATGCACCACAACTTATAGATAGGTAGTGTCGGTATAATTTTCTAAACTCTTTTCAATATTTATTATTATTTTTCTAAAATAAAATTTTAAACATTTCAATTACTTTTTTAAATTATTCATTATTAAAAAAATTACTAACAAAAAAAAAAGTTAGAACTCCGCCTATGTTATTTTACATAGCCGGTCCCAAGCCCGGAATAAAGGAGGAGGGTAACTTTTGTTTTTAAATCAATTGTTTTAGAATAATTCAGTTTTTAAGATCAAATAATTCGTTTTTTTTCCTAAAGCAATTGATTTAATGAATTTTTGTAATATGAAAATTGAATTTTTGTAATGTACGTAAATTGTTCGGTTCAAAACAAACTATTGAATTGGAAAAAAAAACAGAAAAAAAAAAAAAAAAAAAACCGCCAGACCGGACCGTCACCACCAGACCCGTGGACCGGACCGTCCCGGACCGTGGGACCGCCGGACCCGTGGTTCAACCAAGGGCCGGGGTTGGCCTCTGAAAACCGGACCCATCCGGACTGGGACCGTGGACCCGTCCAACCCGCCGGATTATACATATGCGCGCGGTAAAAAAAATTAACATCAAACTCGATCGCTCCAAAATAAACAAATTTAAGCCAAATTATACATATGCGCGCGGTAACATTTTTCGACACCAATTAATTAATTTCCCGCTATGCAAGTCTTTACTATAATTTTAAAAACATTCCTTCAACCCATGCATATATATGGCCAGGGCAAAATAATTTCAAGCTTAATTGCTTCTTTGCGTAAATATATAACAAGATTTCCGACATACCACTATTATTTGCGAATAATCGATCTGTCCAATTTATATCCAATTTACGACTAATAACCAATTTATATCCATATTATTTTTGAAGAATTAATATATATATCCATATTATTTGTGGGTAACGAACCTTTCATATTCATTTGTTCTGAGAAATATCTCTCTTAGGTGTAAGGTTTGCATTAGAATCCATCGTCTCTACTTGTATTATATTCAAAATGTATCCATATTTATTAAAAATTAAGGGAGAATTTCATGTGTACCCCTCAAAAACTTCAAAATTACGTATTTCTCCCTCAAAAGTTTGTAATATCATATTTATCCTTCTAAATTTTAAAACTCACAAATATATCCATTTTCTTTTCTTTTCTATTAAAACTCTTTTTAGATTCATAAAATACCCATTTTACGCTTTATTAAAAAAGAAAACAAATATGTAGCGTGTTTCAGAAAAATTCCACTCTTCTAAATGGACGGTTTTCTAGGGCAAATGAGTAATTTATCTACGTACTTATGATGCTTACACAGTGACATCTAGATATATGCTTGTAAGCATCAGAAGTAGAGAAATTACCTATTTGCACTCAGAAACGGACCAATTAGAAGACTAACATTTTTCTTAAACATGCTACATATTTTTTTTTTGTAAACGGTAAAATGGGTATTTTATGAATTTTAAAATGAGTTTTAACAAAAAAAGACAATAAATTGGAGAAAGTTGTGAGTTCTTGAAATTTAGAAGGGTAAACATGATATTATGAACTTTTGAGGGGCAATATTTTCCTTGATTTTTCTCTTTTACTAAAAGAAGTCGGCACCAACAAGGAAATTGGGTACGTAGGTGGCCTCCTTTTGGGGACAAAAATAGAAAAATGGCTACTTTTAGGGGGCATTTATTTAATTTAATCCTTGTACTTCTCAGCGTATATACGTACATAATTCTTAGTCTCTAAGCTACGTACAACACTTAACTCTTTCTACAAATAAAATCTATACTCTTCCTTTTATTTATGAGGGATGCTTCTATGGGCACAAGGACCTATTTGTAAAATGAACATATTTTCATTTTTAAAGTTCAAACATTCGATCCGACCGTTCAACATTATCTCCATATTAAAATGTACTTGGAGGTCAAATTTTACATTTTTTTGAATTGTTTTACTATTTATTAAGTATTTTACAAAACTAGTCAAATTCAGACCATTGAATTTTGTACCCATCTTAATAAATAGTAAAAAAATTCAAAAAAATGTAAAATTTGACCTCCAAGTACATTGTAATATGGAGATAATGTTGAACGGTTGGATCGACTGTTTGAACTTTGAAAATGAAAATATGCTCATTTTACAAATAGTTCCTTATGCCCATAGAAGAATTTGCCTTTATTTGTCAGCACTTTCCAGCCTTTATAATCATGTGACCTCTTATCTCTTTCCGAAATTTTTTTTAATACCATTCTCAAAATATAATTAAATAAATAAATCATAAATTTTGGAGAATTCAATATTTACCAAGGCCGCAACGACAAATGGCGGCTCTATTCTTGGGGGGCGCCATTTGTCTTTGCGGCCCCTCAAAAACCAAAAATTCACTGTAATATGCTGAGTTTTTTTTGTTTTTGAGGGCCGTAACGACAAGTGGTGGCCCTCAAGAATGGGGCCGTATTTGTCGTTGCGGCCCTGGTAAATATGGAATTCCCCAATTTCAGTGCTCTTTTGGTTTATTTTATTTTTTGGAATGGTATTAATAAAAATTTCGGTATCTCTTAACCTTAATTTGTTTTATATAATATTGTTCCTAAAACCTTTACATAGTATTGTTTCATAATTAGTCAACTAAAATCACTTAATTAGTAACATATATGAGTTAACACATGAGAAAGATTCCTAAAATCAGATTTGAGTATAAATTTTCACACCAAAAAAAGGAAAAATTTAATTTTATCCTTAAACCTTATATTCAGATTTTAGGAGTGTAACAAATTTGATAATACAGATTGAATTCCTTATGATATATAAAACCAAACAAAACATATTATGCCTTGCACATGGACATAGTGCCAAACTGATAATGTTTATCAGAGATCTAATACTACAATATGTATTATATATGGAAGCAAAAATAATTTAATAACTTGCAAAAGTGTCAAGTTGAAAAAACAACCTTGCAAATCAAGCCATAAAGCTGCATTTAAAATATAAGTTCTCCTGTTTTGATGCTCCAAATGCGCACCCGGCAATCCTCCCCATGCACCTGATAAAATTGCATCAATTCATCTCTCATTCTGTTTTTTATTTTCCTCTTTTTCATATTTTGAAATACTGATTTAATAATTTCTTTTGCTTAACATCTTCTACATTAAAAATATATATACCATATATATATCAATAGCAAAGTTTAGTACTAGTATAAAGGACAAACCAAAGAAAAAATGGCATTAGACTTAAGTGTTTTCTATTATATGTTGATCTTTATTAGGACATCATGTTCATATAATGTGTTTGTTATTCTGATTTTGTGATAAATTGTAAAATTAATATATTTAATATGAAAGTAATTTAGTATATGGGCAGCGTCACAATTGCATGGGTACCCATGCAAATAAGAAAAAAAACACATTTTTCTCAACCAATCAAGGTGTGACACGTCAACATTACGAGATATTTGAACCATCTCAATATTGCATGCATGGGCTATCTAATTTTAACCCATGCAAAAGAGGTAAGGATACACATATAAATGTCGCTTACCCTTTGGTGAACTGAAATCAGGTAGCCTACATATATATATATATATATATATATATATATATATTCTGCTAGCTAGCTCGTCCATAATTTTGAAGAAAGGATATATACACATGAAGCCTCTTTACTTAATTTTGTTGGAATTGAAGATTGGAGAAGAAACTAACCAACCCAACCATCTCCACTATGTATTGTACCAGCACATAGTGGACCAAACTAGAATCCAAATCCTTTGTGTTTTTAATAAAACACATACTGGACTGGACTGGACTGGACTGGACTGGACCATCAACTAAAACGGGCATGCACGTGATCGAATAATAATATTGGTCCACACATGAGATGATCAATTAAAACTTTGGTTCGGTCCAGGTATGGGTTGACTTGGTTCAGTCTTACCCTTTTCACACCGCAGACCACACACCAACACGGAAAGGGTACGTAATATTTAACTTCTATATCCATATAATTAATTAAGGTTGGAATATTGTAATCTTCACAAAATATATACGGTCCGTCGCCCAATATACAAACATACATGCTTTTCAACATTTTTTCTGGATCCCACTAATTAATTAATTGCTGTCAAACATCAATCTCTACAGTTTCTCCAAAATCAATTGTTGCGTCTTTTTAAGTGTGTATGTAAACCTCTTGTTACAATTTCATAAATAACAATACTAAATTATGTAAACCTTTTCATCCAATTATGTAAAAACGAACGACTTTTTATTATTATAAAGGTTCCCAGTCAAACTTCCAGTTTAACCGCTTTGATCGGACCACTTGGACCACCTATAAAACTTTGACCAGAACCGCTGGAACCACTTCTAGAAATTCTCTAATAACTTTTCAAACTAACAACTAACCGGAACCAGAACTCTATAAACCGTCTCTTTGAATTTTGTAAACCATAACTAGTTATGTAAACCATTTCTTTTAGGGGTGCAAACGGATCGGATATGAATCGGATAGTGGCAAAATCATATCCATATTCGTATTTATTTGTCGGATATGGATACAGATCGGACATTAAACGGATATGAATACAGATCGGATATTAAACATATACGAATACAAATCGGATATAAACAAATACGAATATAGATATAATTCGAATACTTAATTCATACATTGCAACAAAATTAATTTTCAACTGTTCTTTTTCTCATTAGAAAAAAGTACATAAAATACAAATATAAATTGAACAACAAAATAATTTTCTAATATTAAATTTGTTTTGTCATTACAAAATATATATTTTACATATGAAACAAAAACACTCGTAAAATTCAAATATGAACAACTAGTACATCACGTAAAAATCTCAAAATTTTTGAGGTGTAGACTACGAAACTACAAGAATAATATCTCGTTTATTTGTTTATTGATGATATATTAAATGTTTTACTTGAATTTAGCAATCGAAAATTTTAATTGCCATAGGCTTTTTGGGGGGTTGGTTTTGGGAAAAAATTTACTGGGTCAACAGATATTCGTAAATTAAAATTTACAGATACGAATGATCATCCGTATTTGAATCTGTATACGCTTCCGAAATCAAAATCGTATCCATATATGCATAAATCATATTCATATTCCTATCCGTATCCACAAATTATCTGTATTTGAATATTCAAATCCGCAAAAAATTCAAATAAGGATCCGGATCCAGACAGATAATATCTGATCCGTTTACATCCCTAGTTTGTTTGAATATTGTAAACTGGTAATTTTTCTTTAAATTTTTATTTTTTTTCAATTTTTTTATATATGCATCTAGATGCTACTTTTAGTTGTTTCAAATTATGTACATCTTAATTATCACACTGTAAAATGAAGTTTTAAATTATGTAAACTTAAGATATAAAATGTAAAATTTATCTTTTTATATATCTTGCATTCAAAAACTACAATTTCATATTTTGAAACCTGTAGATCTTGCTGTAAAACTATGTTTTGAAATCGCATAAACCTTACCGTTCCTCCTATGCCTCCTCTTGTGCTTCCTCCTCGCACAATCTCTCTCTCTCTCTCTCAGAATCTGACTCGTCTTTTCTGCGGTGGCTCCTCCAGTTATTTTCTCTCTCCACCGTCTGGGCTAGGCCGGATATTAACCAGGCTATTATAATAAGCACTAGTTTGGTAGGGGCGGCGATGCATCTCGATGCTACTTTTAATTGTTTCAGATTATGTACATCTTATCACATAATTCTGTAAAATGAAGTTTTAAATTATGTAAACTTAAGATATAAAATGTAAAATTTATCTTTTTATATATCTTGCATTCAAAAACTACAATTTCATATTTTGAAACCTGTAGATCTTGCTGTAAAACTAGTTTTGAAATCACATAAACCTTACCGTTCCTCCTATGCCTCCTCTTGTGCTTCCTCCTCGCTCGCACGATCTCGCTCAGAATCTGACTCGTCTCTTCTGCGGTGGCTCCTCCAGTTATTTTCTCTCTCCACCGTCTGGGCTAGGCCGGATATTAACCAGGCTATGATAATAAGCACTAGTTTGGTAGGGGCGGTGATGCATCAAGAGAAAGGAATTCCAACTTGAGAAGAATGAGTCAAGATTTTAACAGAGTAGTTTTGACTTTATGCAGCGCACAAACCATACACAGTGCTGTTTTGATTTTATAGTCCGTGCGCTGCATGAAGCCAAAACTGCTCTGTTAAAATATTTACCCAGAGGCCTTGACAAAACCAGCACTATGTACATACAACTAGATGATAGTTGTGCAAAAATTTTCCTTAAATTTAAGAAATCAGTGATCATAATATGTTTTTCCTTGCAAAAAAAAAATAACACAAAATTAATATAAACTATGTATCTATTTTCAATAGCTGAGAACTCTGCGGCTACGAATTGCATTTCTGTCTCTGTTTTGGTATTTCACAAAGCCACCTGGTTGTGTGAACGAAGGTAGCCACGTAATTGCATTTCCTTTGTTTTCATTTATCCCGAATTTCTCCCTCTCAATTGCCTGCATTATATCCTCCCGTGTCACTATACTGCCACCTGGACACATCATCAATTAATATGAATACAAGGGCATTTCACAATCTATAATTAAAGTAAACCGAAATAATAAGTCGAGAAATACCTCTTCTGACAGCAAGTAAAGCGGCCTCATTGGCAATGTTTGCCAGTTCAGCACCGACAAAGCCCTCGGTTAAACTGGCGACTAAATCACATACCATCTCTGTCTCCTCCTCCAAGGGAACTCCTCTTAGATGAACGGCCATGATTCTTTTCCTCCCTTCGAGATCGGGTTCTCCTACAAACACCTTTCTAGAGAACCTGCCTGGTCGCAGCAATGCCGGATCCAATGTGGCTGCTCGGTTTGTGGCCGCCATTACGATCACTTGCTTGTCAGAGTCAGAGTCAAACCCATCCATCTCCGTCAGTAGCTAAATTGCAGGAATGCACAATGCATGGAAACAACATTTATATATGCTTTTATATGTTTCTCTTAAACTATAGAAACATCCAAAATCCACACAGAAAATTTACCTGATTTAGAGTCTGATCTCTCTCGGAGTTAAAACCATCCCTCTCAGTACCAACAGCATCCAGCTCATCAATGAACACAACAGCTGGCGCCTCTCGTCTCGCCTCTTTAAACAAATCCCTAACCCTAGCTGCCTCTGCCAACATACATCTCTACAAACTCACTAGCTGATACAGAGAAAAATGGCACACCAGCTTCACCGGCTACGGCACGGGCCAACAATGTCTTGCCCGTACCAGGTGGGCCCACAAGTAAGATACCTGTCGGTAGTTTTACACCGAGTTTTTTGTAATCCAAAGTGCCTTGCAGACAATTCACCACCTAACAGAAATGATACAGCAAATTACACGAAATTACAGAATCAGTTCAGTGCTATCTCATGACCAAATTTAAACATGTGCAAACTTTTTATTCCTTTTGGTAAACATATAGAAGAGCTTAATTTTAATTAGGTATATTGATTTTTTTTATCTTTTAAGGATTCTTCTGTTTATTCTAAAGTAAGAGTGTTTGCTTTGCACCTCGCAGTACAAAATCGGTACTGAAACCAAATTCAACTTTCCTTCATGCATAGCAAAAGGCTCACTATGTCCTAATTACACCTGCTTAAATTAATGGTCCAAAATTTTATTTAATTTTACGAGAAAAAAACAGGTTAAAAAAAATAAAAAATAAATAATAGACAAGAGCAATAGCTGCAATTCTAGAAATCACCTCAATTAGTTCTTCTTTAGCTGAATCTACACCTTGCACATCATCAAAAGAAACCATTTGTCCTGTACCAGTACGGTTTTTCTTTCTTTTATTACCATTAAGCCTCCTCTCTAAAATCCAAATGAAAGGAATAATCCCGATCCATACTCCAGCAATTGTGCCTATACAGGAAACCAGCAAACTAGAAACAGGCATAGGGACCGACCGGTAAATTACCCCTTTATTGCGTAACAATCCAAGAAGAAATTCTCGTCTCCGTCGATCTTTCTTGTACAATACCTGCAAGACAGTTGCTTCTCAAACCAATTTGATCTCATTTTGGACCTAATTAGCCTCATTTCAGCTTGAGTCTGTGCAATTAACCTCAACAGTTGAGGAAATACATGACATACTGGTTTTTTGTTATGATTGTTAGCAATTATGAAAGGAACTGTTGTACCAGTAAGACCCATTTACATTTTGCAACTTGAATAAGCATGTTGCTCTTCCTCCTGGGCTTGTTCATTAGAAATCTTATCGAAATATATGCACCTAGAGCCTTCTTCGAAAACAACGGCTGATACATGGCCGAGCTTAACACCATTTACAAGCTCTGAATAAGGCACCTCCTTTAAAATGTAACCATTGGGAGGAAGCCGAGACAGCATGAGAGGTAGACCCAACATAAGTAAAATAAGTAATGCCAAGTCCTTGGGAGAATTCATCCTTTCACTGATCCACTGAGCTGCTGAGGTAAATTTGTGTTTTAAGAAGTCTCTTAGTTGGTGAAGAAAGAGAATTATTTGATTCATCCATGGTGGTTTTTGCTCTGTGTTATTTCCGAGTGCATTTGGGTTTTGGGTCAGTCTGGGTACACAACGGGAGATGCGAAGCGCGTTTGATTTGTGCAACCAATACCAGTACCAGTACCAGTACCAGTGCATGTGTAAGTGCTGGGGTTTAGTTAGTCTTAGTCTTAGAGAGATGAAACCAAGACTGGGCCGTGGTAGAAGAGAAAGAGAAAGAGGAGGAGAGTTGGATTGGAGAGGAATGGAGAAGAGCGCAATTTCGGATTCGGGTTTTGGGTATGCGAGCTCTGTCACTTAGTTTTAGTTTACGCCATGAGAATTTTTTAGTTCCCTTTCTTTCTTTCTAGTTTCAATTCATTGAATGATGGAAGATAGAACACCGCTGCACCTGCACCGGTCCTTTAAATGGGCCCAAAATTAAAGGCCCGTATATACCTACGCCAGGCCCATATATATGTAGTTCGTAATTTATTTTGGATAATAAAGTTTATTTCTAGAGGTAGACTACAATTAGTGAAGTCAGTGCTCTCTTCCATACCGATTTATCACATGATGTGCTTTAGGTTACCTCAATGGGTCATAATGAGGATCGACAAGGTGAGACGGCAATTATTATGGGGTAAACCGATTGATTTAAAACGGGGAATCTCTCTCACAAATTGGATGGTCGCATGCACTCCAAAGTTTGGGGTGGGCTCGGTCTCTCCAATCTAAATTTGGTTAACATAGCACTACTATTAAGATGGTGGTGGAAAGCGTATCATGAACCAACATGCCTTTGGTCAATGACTGTTGAGATGTTGCGAAGGAAGGGAACCACAGCAGAGGGCCCTAAGTTCTGGTAAATTACGAGTTCTTTTTTTTTGGGGGCAACTACGAAAACCGAAACCCATCTTTGATTGGAGCACATCCTAGACCATAGGTGATGGAACTTCAATCTCCTACTGGTTTGATCCATGGCAAGGCAGGCCGTGCGTGAGAGAATTGGGAGAAGTGCTTTCTCTTGAACGTATTTCGCTTAGAGATGCGTTGCAAGCATTGCCTTCGATAGATCCTACTTTTAATTTGCAAACAGCAATCAATTTTTCAAATACTGAGGATGCTATTTTTTGGCTTTGGGAAAGTTCGGGGGTCTATTCTGCAAAATCTGCATATGAAATGCTGTCAGGGGATGGTATGCTTAAATGGCAATTTAATTTCATCTGGGGCTTAAACATCCCTCCCTCGGTCAACTTATTTGTATATTTTCTGTTACAGGGCAAACTTCTAACTCGGGATGTTCTGGCAAAGCGGGGAATGAATTTCGGTTTGCAGTGCCCTCTTTCTGTGCAGAAATTGCCCAAGAGAATCCATTGTGCATACCCTCTTTCTGTGCCCAGTGGCAGTGGAGGTTTGGTTTCACACTCAACAGATACTGAAGTCTGGCATGCCTCATGGTCACAAGCAAAAACAAGTTCTACCATCTCAAAACAGTAATGGGCAGTGCGTTTCACTTGTGTGGCATGGCAGATTTGGAAGTTGCGCAACTCGATAATTTTCAGAGAAGAGAGTAAACCTACTAGAGTCGTTGCTGATTTTTCTGTGCATGAGATGAACTTGTGGTTGAAATGTCGTTAATAGTTGTTGCTGGGTTGTATTTATCTCTTGCTCTCAGAAATACATGGCCACAGGGCATTGTGTTTTGCATGAGCGTGTATATGGCTTTTTTTTCCTTGTATATTGAACGTTGTAAGCTCAAATTTTATTTAATCAAACACTGGCAGCTTCTGTCAGCTTATCAAACAAAAATTCTCTCTCTCTTCCTTTTTCGTAAATGAATAAGAAACATTTCAAATTTGTGTGAGCGTAGTTTCTGCATTTCTCACTTGCATGGGTATAACTGAAGGCAAAGATCTTTGTAACCTATCATCCTATTGATAAACAAAAGAAGACAAATTTTACAAATAAACAATTCTAGCATTATAAATTTGATATTCATGGTTTAATTCAACCAGACCTTTCTGAAATGAAAAACAGCTTCAGAAAATATCTATGAATCATATAATTTTCCAGTTGCCAAATGTACTACATAGGCAAAATAACTAAACCGTTTAAAAACAAAATAACAAAATACATAATTTTCCACTTGCCAAAGAAGAAGAAGAATACAGTTCTTGAACAAATATACGATCGTGATCTAAGAAGAAGAAGAAATCAGTGATCGTGAACAAATATTCGATCGCGATATTATGTACATACAACTACATCATAGTGGTGCAAAATTTTTCAGAAATCAGTGATCCTAATATATATATTTCTTCTTAAAAAAATTAATATATAAGAGTATCTATCTATTTTTTTCAAGTACTCAAAACTCGGCGGCTACCAATTGCATTTCTGTCTCTGTTTTTGTATTTCACAGAGCCTTGAGCCAACGATGGTAGCCACGGAAAAAGTTTTCCGAGAGCTTTGCTTCCACTAATTGCATTTGCTTTGTTATCATTTATACCGAATTTCTCCCTCTCGATTGCCTCCATTATATCTTCCCGTGTCACTATCCTGCCACCTGGACACATCATCAATTAATACTTTCATTATTTATACTTTCTGACAGCAAGTAAACCGATATAACAAGACGAGAAATACCTCTTCTGACAGCAAGTAAAGCAGCCTCATTGGCAATGTTTGCCAGGTCAGCACCAACAAAGCTGTCAGTTAAACTCGCGATTAAATCACACACCACCTCTGTGTCCTCCTCCAAGGGAACTCCTCTTAGATGGACGGCCATGATCCTTTTCCTCCCTTCGAGATCGGGTTCTCCTACAAACACCTTTCTAGAGAACCTGCCTGGTCGTAGCAATGCCGGATCCAATGCGGCTGCTCGGTTTGTGGCCGCCAGTACAATCACTTGCTTGTCAGAGTCAAACCCATCCATCTCCGTCAGTAGCTAAATTGCAGTAATTCACAATGCATGGAAACAAACATTTATGCTTTGATTTCATATCTGATATGTTTCTCTTAAAATATAGAAGAAATAACATTAATGCATGTACCTGGTTTAGAGTCTGATCTCTCTCATGGCTAAAACCATCCCTCTCCGTACCAACAGCATCCAGCTCATCAATAAACACAACAGCTGGCGCCTCTCGTCTGGCCTCTTTAAACAAATCCCTAACCCTAGCTGCACCTCTGCCAACATACATCTCTACAAACTCACTAGCAGATACAGAGAAAAATGGCACACCAGCTTCACCGGCTACAGCACGGGCTAACAATGTCTTGCCCGTACCAGGTGGGCCCACAAGTAAGACACCTGTCGGTAGTTTAGCACCAAGTTTTTTGTAATCCAAAGTGCCTTGCAGACAATTCACCACCTAGCAGAAATGATGCACCAATTTAGACGAAATTACAAAATCAGTTCAGTGCCAATTTGCTGTATCTCATGACCAAAAATTTAAACATGTGCCAACTTTTTTTTTCTTACCTTTTGGTAAACATATGGAAGAGCTTTTTAATTAGGTTTATTGATGTTTTTTTATGTCTTAAGGATTCTTCTGTATATTCTAAAGTAAGAGTGTTTGCAGTTGCACCTCACAGTACAAAATCGTTACTGAAACTAAATTCAATTTTCCTTCATGCACAGCAAAAGGCTCAGGCTATGTTCCTAATTAAATGGTCCAAAACATTTCATTTAATTTTACGAAAGAAAGCATGTTTAAAAAATATTAACAAATAAATAAATAAGCAAACAAAGACAAGAGCAATAGCTGCATTCTAGAAATCACCTCAATTAGTTCTTCTTTAGCTGAATCTACACCTTGCACATCATCAAAAGAAACCATTTGTCTGGTAGCAGTACGGTTTTTCTTTCTATTATTACCGTGAAGCCTCCTCTCTAAAAGCCAAATTACAGGAATAATCCCGACCCATACTCCAGCAATTGTGCCTATACAGGAAACCAGCAATCTAGACACAGGCGGAGGGACCGAACGGTAAATGACCCCTTTCTCACGTAACAATCCAAGAAGAAATTTCTCGTCTCGGTCCATCTTTCTTGTACGGTACCTGCAAGATACTTGCTTCTCAAACCAATTTGATCTTATTTTGGACCTAATTATTTGAGCTTCAGTCTGTGCAATTATGATAGGTAGAGTACAGATATACTGAAAAGGAAGTGTTGTACCAGTAAGACCCATTATAAAATAAAATCAGTGAGTGAGGTGCAGGTACCTTTTGGTAGTTGAAGAAGCATGTTCCTCCTGAGCTTGTTCATTAGAAATTGTATGGAAATATATGCACCTAGAGCCTTCTTCGAAATCAACGGCGGATACATGGCCGAGGTTAATGCCATTTACAAGTTGTGAATAAGGCACCTCCTTTAAAGTGTGAACACTGGTTCGAATCCTAGAGAGCATGAGAAATAGACCCAACACAAGTAATGCTATGTCCTTGGGAGAATTCATCCTTTCTCTGATCCACTGAGCTGCGGCCGTCAAATTCAGTTTGTGTTTTAAAAACTCTCCCAGTCGGTGAAGATATAGAATTATTAGCTTTATCCACTGAGCTGGTGGCTTCTGCTCTGTGTTTCCGGTGGTCAGTCTGTGTACACAACGGGAGGTGCAAAGCGTGTTTGATTTGTGCAACCAGTACCAGTACTGCATGTGTAAGTGCTGGGGTTTAGTTAGTCCTAGAGAGATGAAACCAAGACTGGGCCGTGGAAGAACAGAAAGAGGAGGAGAGTTGTTGAATTGGAGAGGAATGGAGAAGAGCGCCATTTCGGATTCGGGTTTCGGGTTTGCGAGCTCTGTCACTTATTTTTAGTTTACGCCATTAGGTTTTTTTAGTTCCCTTTCTTTCTAGTTTCATTGAATGATAGAAGATAGAACCCCACCGTTCATTCATTCATAAATTAACAAAGTAGAAACTTAACTGGCACCGCAGCACCGGCCCTTTAAATGGGCCCCAAATTAAAGGCCCGTAGACCCAGGCCCATACATACATCACATATATAATTCACATCAAAACGGTCAATGGAGACTGTTAATTAACTTGATCCCAAATTAGTCCCTAAAGTGATTAATTAATTAAAGTCCATCAAACAGCAGTGCACAGTTAGTTCTGTTTTATCACCAGATTAATTAATTTTTGGGTGTTTTAGTTGAGATGCCAAGAGTATGTTCCTTAAAAAGAGAGCGACAAGTAGTTGGTGTGTTAAAATTGCTAAAAGCCTAATTAACTAAACACAATTAAGTTAACACAAAACAGCTTACTCCTAATATAATATTATACGCAGTTCCCTTCCCTGCCTGCCTACATATATATAATATACTTAAAAAAGCATACAAAGTACAACATAAGATGAGAGAGGCCTCCTAGTTCACCAAAAAATACACCAGAAGAAAGTCACAATTGCCACATATAATCCCAAGTTTTAATAAACGATCAAGTTGAGTCAAGTCGAGTCGAGTCAATACCCGAACCACCACCATTGCTCTGTGTTAAGCACCATGGTCATGGTCTCACTCTAATCATGCCATGATTTGCTTACCACCTAGCAAAGGTTATTCGCGCGGTTCGTTCTTGACTCGACCCGTTGCATACGTCAACTCTACCCCTGCCTCTCTTCTCTCTCTGTTTTTTTTTTTTTTTAATTCATTCAATTAAATTCATCATACATCGCAGTTCAATGCCGCCTTTATCTTCTGTATGGTACAGGAGATGAGGTTGTTCACCGTCTCAACTGATTCAACCGTAAGCTTTGCCGTCGGTTGGCTATTCACCAAGATTTGAAATGCAACTGTTAAGAGAGATCCAGATCCACCTACTTTGCTCTCTCCATCTCCTCCAGTACTACTCCTCCCACATGCACCGACTCCGGGCCCATCTGGCAGGATTGCAAAACCCGAAGGGAGAAGTGCCACGTAGGTAGAGTCCCCACCACTCATGACCAAGTGCATTGCTGGTATATCAACCGGTGCATAGACCACCATTGACCCAGACGGGTCAGTGCAAGTCTCCTGCAGTATTAGCATGCTGCTCTGATTTGAACTCACAGCCTGCATTGCATGGTAAGTAAGAGATTATTATATTGATTACAATTAATTAATTAATAACAATATCTGTTGATTATATTATTTATTGTGTAACATGCAAAGGTAGCTTGCTAGTAGAATAGAATAAATTATTAATCTATGCATGTATGTATGTATGAGAGAGAAAGTGATGGATGAGGATTGATTGATTGACCCAGTTAAAAGCTTGATGAGAAAGGGGCCCAGCTAGAGTGACTCTAAAGGAGAGAAGTCTAGGTTTTGAACTCTAAAGGGGCTGGCTGGACCTAGAAAAGTAGAAAGTAGAGAGAGAGAGAGAGAGAGACAACTTTTTGATATCTGTCCCTTTCTGCAACGGGTCAGAGATGTCAACTGTCTATACATTGATTCATATATAAATGCAAATAATAGTGTGGGCTTTTACAGATGTACCCCTCCTCCAAGTCCAGGACCACACTTTGCCTGGTCCCCCACTTTTTGGATCTAATCTTTCTCTGGCCCAATGCAATGCAATGCCAATATGCAATGCAATGCAGTACGTATGCACTATTCCTACTTTGTCTCCTTTTGTCCTATTTATTATCAATTTCTCATCCCTCTCTCTATGTACACTATGTGCTGTGGGACAGGTACACGGGACACCCCATAAGAAATTATGAACACTTTATTTAAGGAGCGAGTACAACTCCTCTTTTACATATTGCACCATTATGGCCTCTGAACTAATATTAAGGCGCAATCAATACTCTCTTCCTTTACACTGCATACATATACACCTCCATAAATAGTATAGTCTCATCATGTCATGTGCTAATGTTACCTCAACTGTAGTGTGCATGTAAGTAAACACAAAAGCACTTTCCAAAATTCACAACTAATCAATCAACACATGCATGTAAAAATAAGTATTTTATATTAAGAAAATGTAACTTACACTAGCACGAAGAAGGGAAACGGAGTTGCCGTGATGCTGACCCTTAGCAATATGTGCCATCTCCTGCATTGGCCCACCATTTGAAAGAATGTCCCACTCGCTACGCAGACGCTCATCACGCAGGAAATCAAAGAGGCGTTGCGGTGCCACCGGAACCCAAACTGACGTGGCGGCACTGAGCACAACGCCAGGTGGCTCCCCAGGTTCATCCACGCTCTGACGTGTCATCACCTTCACATCCTCACCCACATTGCCGCCCCCCACTAACTTGCTCCATTTGTGTGCCGATGATGCACACACTCCCGCACAAAAGTTGTCTGTCATTCTTTGCGCCAGCTTCAGCATGCTTCTCCTTCCACTTGCAGTGATTGCTACAAAATTATTACATAAATTATTGCATTTACATTTTTATTTCAGTCAGTTTTTCTTCTCTTTTCTTCAGAACTCAACTGCACTAACATTACATTTTATGCTATATATATACATGTGCACATGTGCAATGCAAGAAACTATCTGCCTTTAACTTTTAGATAATTCAATTATTTTCAGAATATGACCATACTCAATTTTCTTTTTTTTCATTTCAATATTAATTCATCCTACAGATGATACAATAAATATGAAAAGAAAAGCATGTTACTTGTGTTGTCAGTAGAAGGGGCGGAAGATGACATGAGAATAGCAAGGCATTCGCACTGGCGCTGGAGTGTGGCGAGCCAGCGGTGCGCACCAAGGGCAAGACCAGAGCGGAGTATGGGGCGGTAAAGCTGGTGCACAGCCGCTTCCTCATACTCTGCATGCTCAACCCACGTGACCTGTTACACCAATACAAATGCAAAAAAAAAAAAAACAAGTCGTCTGTTAGCTCATTAATGCACTCACATGCCTCTGCTCCTTTCCAGTGTTTTTAGTGTTCTCCCCCCTGTAACCTTTAGGCCTGTACCAAACACAATACAGGCTAGATAGACTATACCATACATTTAATTGTACAGAGTTCCTGCTGGTCCACTGTAGTAGATACCTTGTGCCCCAGTATATCATACCCAGTTACAACCAGCCAAAACTATTTACCACATGGTGGGTTTGATTACTGATTATGCAAGTGACAAGTACTTACTATAGTGAAAATATTGTAAATTGTCTTAGCATAACAGGCAAGAGATTAGACCAAGTTAATGTGTATTTGGGACAACTTCAATCAGTTTTTCAAAAAAAAATGCTAAACAAATGCAAGTGGGGAAGGTGAGGTATGGAGATCTCAACGAATTTTTAGACAGATTAATTAAGTGGTATAGACAAGGAGCTAGCTCCCTAGGGGAGAGTAGAAGAAGCATCTAATACCCATTTTCCAATTAAACAAAGCAATTAAAAAACACTTTGGAATATGTATGGATCTACACAAATCATAAAAAATACATAACATATCTCTTCTCTCTATGAATAGATGAGACCACGTGATTCTGACAGGATCGTGGCCTCGTGACCCGTAATTAACTTGTTAGAAAACAGTGGTTTAGCCTTTGACTTATGTACGTGTGGCACTAAGTTGCATGGTTATCATTATAATAAACTAATTAACAACATAAATAAAATAGAGTTTCACAGTCTTAGTTAGTGGGAAGAGAGTGGTGTGAGTGAATGAATACCTTGCAATAGCCATTTGGCAAGTCTTGCACCAAACAGCCAGAAGGAAGCCTACGGCATTTCATATTGTCAGCTAATGCCGATGAATTCTCTCTGATTCCATCAATAGAAGCATCTACAATAGCCCAGCATCCCTCTGCTAATTGCTTGCAAAAGCGCAGAAAGTTCACATCCCGAATCGGAACTAGCGGAGATAGCACTTGTAATTCAGCATGCATCTGACATTAATTAATTGCAAAACAAAAAAATGATGATGATGATGATCAAAAGAATTAAACAAGAAAAGTGATCAATCAGTTGTAAACTTACAAGTTGCAATGCACCATTTCTGCTCCCTCCCATGCCGCTAGAAAGAACTTCAGTAGTTGTAGCACTTGCAATCACGCAAGAGAACATTTCAGACCATCGAGCCTACACTTCAAATTAATCATATGCATGTTAATTACTTGTAGCTAAAAATTAATCTAAGCATTGATCGATCACAAGTTCAACAGTGAAACTTATATACAAGTAGCTAGAAATTAAGAATATAATATAATGTGATAAGAGAGAACAATTAACGCACCGAGTCCATGAGCGTCTCAACAAGCGCCATGCTATTGATGATCACAACACCAGTTTCCCTTGTAGCCTCAGACACGAACCCAACCGGTTTAACTCCAATACACCTGTTGAAACCGCGTAGATACTCCTCATAGTTAAGTGTTTCCTTGCCGCCTTCCAAGCAAGGAATCCACAATGGCTCCTCCATTTGTGCCATCTTGACCAACTCGTCAGTGGCTGCAAGTGCTAGTTCCAAAAGCATAGATCTCTCCAACGACTTATCCACGCCACCTCTAGCTGGGGTAATAACAGTACCAAGAGGACTTGACGCATTGTTCGGGAAATCATTTAAACCCGATAGAGAGGTTGCAAAGCCGTTTGTACCGACAGCTAGATCCAAAGAAGAGTTTGGCATGGGGAGGGCAAGAGGAGCACCGGACATCAAAGAAATGGGTTTGCCGAGTAGTTTACCAGCTAAGGCACAGACACGTGTAAGCTCTTCTTTTAACCTTGCATTCTCCATTCTTAGATGCTGTTCTTCTAGAGAGATTTCGCCGAGCATAGCAGGCCCACCGCAGTGATTGCATAAAGGATTTCTCATTGCCTCCCTGATCGACATGTTCTCAGCGCGCAACTTGTCGTTGTCTTGCCTCAGTAGAGTATTTTCATGCCGCTCCATCTGTGTCTGTTCGTTGAAATTAATTAATTAATAATAGTTCATTCATTCAATCAGTAATAAGTGAATGTATGAATAAATGTATCTAATGGTTGATTTACCTTCATCTGAGTGCGGCGGTTCTGAAACCAGAACTTGACCTGGCGGTTCTCTAAGCAAAGGCGCTTGCTGAGCTCGGCACGCTGTTTCTCATCAGGATGCGGGCACTCCTTGAACAATCTGAATTCAGTGAGAGAATGGAATCGAATTAATAAATGAAAGAAGAAGTGGATGATTGATTGATTGATTGATTGATTGATTGGGGAGGTAAGGTAGAGTTACGCTTCGAGTTCTTGGATCTGGAGGGGAGTGTGGCGGTGGTATCTCTTCTTCCTTTTGCGAGGGTTTCCAGAAGGGGGCTCGAGGTCGTCAGCAGACAAACCATCCAAGTGATCACTTCCGGATCTACTGTCGTTCTCATCTAATTCTTTAGTTGCTCCGCTTCCCACACTACTTGCTACTACGCCGGGAACATTTCCATCCCTTTGCGCCTCCAGGTTTGTTTGCTAAACCAACAGAAAAGTGTAAGATATGAATAAGAAGGGCAAGGGAGGAAGGGAAGAGAATGAAGAGACTGAATAGATTAGAGTTAGAGTTAGTTAGTTACCAAGGCGAGAGAAAGGGCAGGAGAGGTGAAGAGAGGTTTGCCACCGCCACCGTAAGGGAGCATGGCGCCGTCGAATAGGCTCCCAAAACTCATCCTCTCTTAATTAGCGGAGAGAGAGAGAGAGAGAGAGAGAGAATGCTCCCCTCTCTTAATTAGTGGAGAATAGAATTTCAGTCACTACCTCTACCGCGCGCCATGCATTATATATCCAAGACTGAATCTTTCTTCACCATCTATCTCCTCCTCTATCTATGTATCTATGTATCTATGTATGATGTATTCAAGGGTCCAAGGAAAGTTGGGTTGGACAGTTGGAGCTTCTTTCTCCTCTATCTCTCTCTCTCTTTCTCTCTTCTCCCTTCTCTCTTCTCTCTCGTGTTGTGTGCTGTGTTGTGTGTTGTGTAGTTGTGTAACCCTGCCTTGTGCCTAGGTAGAGAGAGAGGTAAGATAAGTAACAAAAAGCGCCACAAGACACTTGGGATAAAGTAATAATATTAAAATAATAAATGTAGTGTGGCAGGGTTTTGACTTTGGCCCCCCCCTAAACTTTTTATTTGGGTTACCTATCCAATATCCATCTATTCCATCCCATTCCCCTCCAACCCTCGATCCGGTAAAAACTTTTGGATTCTTCACATTTTGACCGGCGCAATTTCATCTGCCTCGAGATTCGCGTTTTTCCTCGTTCAAGAAGCCTATGGGGTCCCCTACTCCTACTTCTACCCCTAATTAGAAATTTACAAATTTAGAAATTGTTCAATTATTTTAAGTAATTGTAAATTGTGTTTGCACAAAAGGCAAGGGATTATTTATATTTTTTATATCGACCAAATTAATGTGCTGGCTGGATATGTAAGCCCTTGAGGTTGCCAAATTCGAATCACCTTCACATCACTACTCCATGCTTACTCTTCACTACTCCAATTAATTAATATCATAATAATATTTCTAATTAATGTCCAAATTAATACTAAGGTTCTGTTATTAGTTTTATTACTTTAATATATTATTTATTCACCTTCGTATAAGATTAGGTCGAGACAAACAAAAGCTATAAATAATAGTCGGAGCTAGACTTTCAAACTATTTGAGTCAAACACCTAAAAAATTAATTATATAAATGTAAAATTTGATCTCCAAGCACATTTTAATATGAAAATTATGTTGAACAGTTCGGATCAACTATTTAAATTTTGAAATCGCAAAAATAACTTGTAAAAATATGATGTCAAGATGTATCGTCATAAATTAGTGTAATTGGGTCCCCACTCGTTATGAATTTCAATATTAGTGTACATACAACATATTATTCTAAATTATATAAAAAAAAATTATGCATACGCACAAAACAATGGAAAATAAACGAAATCAATTGACCAGATTCTACATTAATTAGCTCTGTGTAAATATGCCTCTGCCTCCAAATATCTTAAAAAACAAAATAATTTATATTAACTTTACTCGACTCTGAGTATTAGTCTTAAGTTTACTTTGATATGCGATGATGTCTAATATCTATAGCCAAACTCATCAATACAAAGTTAGGAATCCTAGTTTTTGGTCCTCACTATAAATTAATTGTCAATATTGTTTCCAACGGCACGGTCTTAAAACGATGAGCATTTGATGTATGTTTTATAGTTGGTCAAAATGACATCATATTTAATTTTGCAGAGGATTGTATACATTTAAGAGCATCAAGTATCTTTTGAATTACATTAAAAACTAATGCACAACTAATTTAAAAGAAAAACAACATGTTGGTAATTTTGTTTTCTATTTTTTTATAAAAGTTAGAGATCAAGCTATCCGACTATTTAATATTTACAAAAAAAAATTTATTTTAGTTTCAAATCTGCGACTTTCTCATACTTGTTTTTGTCACTAGAACAAAGTCTGTTTTTCTTTTCTATTTTTAAAACGACGTTTTTTGAAAAAGCATAGTTAAATTTGTCAAAATTAGACATTGTCAAGGACCTTATCTCATTTAGTAGGTATTATTGTCAACAACGCAACGTTGACAATAAAAGACAAGTGTCCAAATAAGTTAAAATTGAATTATATTTTAACATTCGTAATACTGTCTCTTTTTCACAGAGAATGACAGATTTTAATACTATAAAAATAGAGAAGTTCAAATGCCTCTCTTTTTTCTACCTTCATTGTACCTCCATATTTTAATTTTAATAACAATTTTTCAAAAATTTGTATGTAAAAATAAAACTGTGAGATATGATATATATATATATATATTATTTCTCTCTATTCACATAAAAAAATCTCACTTTTTTAATTTATTTTTATTTGAATCAATGACATTCAAACATTATTCACATTAGTGTATTTTTCCAAACTCTTGATGCAAATCAAAACAAAGTTGAAACGTCGTAATATTTACAAGTCATTGAGAAAAATGATATAGATCATAACGGTATTATTTTAATATTTAAATTTAAATTACTAAAATTTTCAAAATGAATACATAATAAAGACATAAACGATGACATTTTTTTTAACCCTCTAAACATATAAGGTTTCAAAACTTTAAATTTTACTCATGCTTTAAAAAAATACTTTTTAATTAATTTTCATTTATATAGTATGTATTGTATAAGTTTTTTCTTAAAATATTTTAAACGATATTTGTTAAAGTAACAACTCTTGTTTTGAAGTCACATTAAAATTCAGAGTGAGGTTATGGTATCTTGCAAAGCGGATGTACTATGAATTTATATTTATATTTTTAAAGTTCCAACTAGGGGTGATGATGGATCACATACGATCTAAACAATACGAATACAGATATTGGATATTAAACAAATACGAATACAGATATTGGATCACATACGATCTAAAAAAATATTTATATTTTTTACCGTAAAACTATATCCGTATCAATTTTTATTTTTTGGATACAAATACAGATATTGGATATTAAACAAATACGGACACATATCAAATATTAAAAATAGATATAAATACAAATCGAATATTACACGGATATGAATACGGATACAGATATAATTCAAATACCTAATTAAATATTGTAGAAAAATTAATCAATCAATAAATTATTTGTTTCATTAGAAAATAAAGTAACATAAAATACAGATATGATTTGGGCCATTTAATAATTATGGCATACTAAAAAAAAATCTATGTTTACAAAAATATATATCTCATTAACAAAAATTAATCACCAAATATAACCATATTTTTTTTTTATCAAAAGATACCACAAAAAACACATTGCTCTCTAAACAGAGTAATTCTAAACAAATAGATAAAAAAAGTACGGATAATTATCCTTAAATCTCATCTACACGACGATATCCAAAATAAAAAATACGAATATTATTTGTATTACTATTGTTAGTCTCCGTTCTGAATAGTCGAACACAAATTTTGAATACAGATTTGGATCTAAACAGATAATCGCCCATTTCACCCGTAATTCCAACCGCGTCATAGATCTCCAGATAAAAATTTATCTAGAGATCAAATTTTATATTTTTTTAATTATTTATTATTTTTAAAATAGATAAAAAAACACTATATTGGGAAGGTTCAAAATCCTTAAATGAGGTGATTTCCTACATATTTAAAAAAAATGTTAATTTTTTTAAATAAATGTAAAAGTTGATCTCTAAGTATATTTTTCTATGAAATTATGTTGACGGTTTGGATCGAATATGTAGACTCTATACTAGAAACGAAAATATACATGAATAACACATATTGTTTTGTAGCCGACATTTTTATTAATATCTAAAGTTAAATACAAATTATTAATTCTGTCCAGAATCCCGCTCTTTCGCTAAAACTATCCAAGCCGGCCAGAAAATGGCCGGCTTAGGTACCCAGTAAACCGGCCATTATCTGGCCGGCTTAGGTACCCGTAAACCGGCTATTATCTGGCCAGCTTACTCCATTTTTTTTGTTTGTTTTGTTGTTTGTTTGTTGGAGAGACACTATGAAAATCAAAATATTAAAATCTAACACTGAAAATTTAAAATTTTTGTTTAAATTATTTGTTATATTACTTCTTTTGATATATAATTAGCATATTTAAACTAAAATACGCTGGATTAATTGATATTATGTTGAATAACACTAAATTATGTTAAGTTACTCTAAATTACATTAAATTACGCTAAAATACGGTAAATTACGCTAAATTACAAATGAATAGGGACGATATCTTCACTGAAAAGGTGAAAAACGACGATGAAACTTCAAACGGTCATAAAACGGCGCTCGAGTGTCCGATTTCAGCAAATGACCACTTTTCGGAAAGCTTGCGAAAATACGCATGCGTCCGTACCCGACGCTAGATTTCAAAATTCATAATCACCAAAAAATAAAGGGAAGAGCCTCAAAACTTGAGTTGAAGTTTCCGATTAAGATTTTCATTTCTATTATTCAATCTAAGTAGTTCAGTAAATTAGTTACATAATGAACTTGCATAATACCAATTTTTACTATTTTTTATGATTCATGAAAGATGAGCAAAATCAGGCTACTATAGCGTAATTTTGTGTAGTTTAGCATAATTTACTGTAAAGCTGCATAATTAGAAAAGTTATTGTAATTTAACGTAATTTAGTATAATTGAACATAATTTATTGTAATATAGTGTAATTCAACATAATTTCAAGTAATCTAGCGTATTTTAGTATAAATATGCTAATTATACATCAAAAGAATTAATATAACAAATAATTTAAACAAAAATTTCAAATTTTCAGTGTTAGATTTCAATATTTTGATTTTCATAGTGTCTCTCTAAAAAAAAAAAATGGAGTAAGCCGGCCAAATAATGGCTAGTTTACTGGTACCTAAGCCGGCCAGACAATGGCCGGTTACTGGGTACCTAAGCCGGCCATTTTCTGGCCGGCTTGGGTAGTTTTAGCGAAAGTGCGGGATTCTGGGCAGAATTATAATTTGTATTTAACTTTGGATATTAATAAAAATGTCGGGTTTTGTAGCATAGCATAGCATGAGTGTAAAATGTATTTAAGAAATAGAAATGTAACGGAAAACAAGGCATTGGGCGTCCGCATAAATGCAGCTGAATTTTGACTAACCAAACCAATCTCTCAAATTTCAAGCAATGTCTGAAAAGAAAGCTAATATTATCTTAGTGGTCAACTCAAGGTGTGGAGATCTCAAGAAAGTTTTAGACAAATTAATTAATCATTAATGCATGAATTAATTAATGAAGTAATTAAATGGAGAGAATAGAGGAGAGGAGAGAGTAGAGACAAGGAGGTGCCCAGAGGCCAGAGCAGAGGTGCTGGTTCCAAAGAGTAGAAGAAGCATCTAATTCTAAATTCTAATCACTAATACCCATTTTCCCATTAAAATTAAAATAATAATAATAATAATACATACTACATACTTTGGAATATGTGTGGATCTGTCTGTCTTGTGAATTAATCATGTAAAAAAGTGCATGTGACCCTGAGCCCTGAGTCCTGAC
>JAJGRW010004410.1:0-28899 GCA_025461045.1 Carex parvula | reverse complement strand
TTGTGAGCATGAATTAAAGTGGATCGGATGGTTCCGAAACCCATCGGACTCAAATTTGAGTTCGATGGCATCGAACCCAAGCTGTTCTCGTCTTTCACTTATTCACGACCCCCAAGGCCATCATAGAATATTCTATAAGACTTCATGAAATAAATTTGTTCTTTTTTTAATTTTTAAATGAAGAAAATATGGAGTGGCTAAAATAATAATTTAGTTTTAGTTCACTATCATTGCACTTATTTTATACTATTTGATAGTTTTAGAAAAATCTATTCACTATTCTAGGGTTGCTTCACTTTCTTACTGAACGAATCAGCCTGATAAAAAGATTATTTGACAATTATTATTTTAATAATTTTAAAAAATAAAATTATTTAAAATTCAGCATTATAAATATATTATATTATTTTATATGTCATGTTCATAAATATAATAATATTTAATGTATGTTCACTGCACATCAAGTGACCTTAAATTTTGAAGGTTCAAATTAATAGTCTTTACTTCATCACTCAACAATACATAAATTGTATGAAATTTGGTTGTCAAACTATATATAATCCTCTAATATCATACCCATATAATTACTTTTGAATTCTCAATTTTATTTGAAGTTATATTTAAATTTATTGTCGAGGAGTAGAACTAAGGTGTTCTTAAGCTCACCAAGCTCCTTTGTGAGCTTAATTCAAAAACTTATCGGATTGACTTCAAACGACACATCCCAACCGTTGAAACCGATCTACTTCATGAGTGATGCATTTATATGTCAAATTTTTAAACTTTTGAACTAATTTAGTATGAAGTCAAGCGGTAAAAAAAAAATGATTATAAGTTCATTTTAATATGAATTCATTTTTCATCATTTTCTGACCGCTTTACTTTATACTAAACTAGTTCGAAAATTATAAACTTGACATGTAAATGCATCACTCATGAACTAGATCAGTTTCATGAATGTGTGTTTGACAATCAATCCGATAAGTTTTGAATTAAGTTCACAAAGGGACTTGATGATCTTAAGAACACGATAGTTCTACTCCATTGTCGAGATTGTCAAGTGCAGCCTTTTGTAGGTTCAATTCACCTGGTGGGTTCAGAAATATATCTGATAATCTCTGCGACTGAGGCTATGATAATATGCATTATGCATAGAAGCAGATTGATCGTATAAGAATCAAATATTTTGTTTTTAAAGATTGATCGGTATTACTAGATAAAAGTTTTGTTTTTAAAGTTTAAACAGTAAGTTGAACTGTTTGCATAGAAAAGTACTTGCAGTTCAAAATTATATTTTTTAGTATTATTTTAGATGATACAAATTTTTATTTTAGATAGTTTAAAATCTTTAATCAATTGATTTTCTACCTATAAAACACATAATTTTTAAAAGATTCCTAAAAATATAAATATCATTTTCATAGATATTATGTTAAAGGTTGCGATGGACTGAAGATAGCGATGATAGTAGCCGAATTTATGCTAATAATTCAAAATTAATCAGTTATCACTAATTACATCAAATTGTGTTTTATCACCCACACAAACTGGGTTGTCGCATCAAATTGGGCCGACTGTGCAAGCTCAACTTGCGCACCAATTTTTTTTTTTTAATTATGTGCGTATAATTTGTAGTATAAAACGTTGATTAGATTGGGTGTATATTTGTAGTATTTGCACACCAACTTAGTACAGAATGCTGCTCAGATTGTGCGTATACTTGTTGTAGTAATTTTTAGTTTAAACTTAGTACAAACTTTATTTGTTAAACATGTGCGTTTATTTTATATAATATCTCTGTCTAATTTGATGCGAATATATAATTCTAAACACCACACAACAAAACGAATAGAATAGAAAAAGACACTTAGTACAAAATTTCAAACACAATAGAACTATTCATAATCAGCTTGTGGACCCAGCTTACGTGGGTGGTAAAAACCTCAATTTTGATGGGAGGGTGGTAATGTATTAATTTGATTTATTATAGTGTTAATTAAAAAAATTCACGGTGAATAGTCGGACCAAAATGCATAGTACCGTAGGCCACTCGCTCAATATTAGGCTTCTATCTCTTCCTCCTGCTTGCAAGTCCTGCTCGCGCCGCCGTTCCAATTGTCCTCCCTCCCTCCGCTGCTCGAGTGCTCTGGCGCTTTGGCCGACTTTTGGTCTCGTCCCCTCCCTCTCCGTCCTCCTCCTGCTCCTATCTCTCGACGACTCTGCCCAACCCCTACACAAAAGGTACATCTCTCAGCTCACTGTCTTCGGTTAGATAAATGCTAGGCGAAGACAGAGATAAACAGAAATATTCTGTTACTAGCGTGGGGCTCCTTTACTAGTGGATTTCTCTTCGGACGTTTCCGGATCTAAACAGAAAATACTCCCCCGCTCCTCATTGACAGCCCTAGTTTTCTCAAATATTCTGATCCAGCGCTTAAACCTTGTCCGTTCCAACATTGTCCCCCTGTTGGCGACTACCTGCCCGGCTTCCCCTTCCCTTGCCGCTCGTTCCTAAATTGTTTGTGATGCAAATAGCAAATAAAATCTACAGTTATTCAAAACAGAATAAAGCCCAACAAGTTCACTGTCAGCCCAACAAATACCCAACGAGTTCAGGTTTTAAGTGGTCTCCCTATCGCCCATTCCCATTCCCATGTTTTGTTTTTGTTGGTTTTCTCATTTGTTATTTTTTTGTTTGTTTGTATCGCTCAGCGGCTCAGGCAGTCAGCCCTATGGCTTCACCACAGTTCCACACTTTTCTCCCTCAAGACCTCAGTGTGCGACTCCCTTCAACTCAACTCAACTCGGTTAGTTTTCTCTTCTGCCCCTCCCTGACCAATTCCTTGCACAATTTTCTTATTTCTGATAATCAACCAAATTGCATTCATTATTGCTTACATTACAATCTTAGTTATGTGCTATTCTTGTAGGCAAAGGGCAAATTGTCACTTCCGAAGCAAAATCTCAACCTTGTTAGATAAGATTTTACAGTCTACACAGAGACAGTAAGTCTGTAACCAAACCAAATCAGACCAATTAACAATTATTTCAGATGGTGATGGTGTCATCAACCTTATCTCTTCCCCCCTTCTTTTCACCGTCACCTTCACCTTCCCAATCCCCATCCCCAATTGCTTCTCGCGTTGTCCGCTACGCGTTCCCCCAGTCTCAATTTCAACCCGAGATACCAAATCCATATCGTCAGCCGCATTGGAAGGGTAAGCACCAGAAGGAGGAGAAAATGCGGCGGTGGAAGGTGGATGCCATTTCTGACCAAGAGGCAATTCACCAGTTTGATCAGCTGTTGGCTGCCAAGAACATCCATCAAATCAATCAATACCTCAAGCACTACACCAAAACCTCCAACAACCCGTACGCCACTGTCTTTTCCCTTTTCACCCGCTTAACCCAAGCTAAAGTAATCCGTCCTAATGACTATACCTATGAGATCTTAATGGAGTATTGTGCACGAATAAATCAACTTAGCCTCATTTTTGTTTTCTGGGACGGTTTCTCAAAGAGGGTCGCAGAGCTAATAATGCGAAGATCTTTAGTCCAATACTCAAAGGCCTCTGGGGAGAAAAGAACTGGTGAGGCCGCTTCTATAGTGTTGTACAAAATGCCTAAGATAGGATGTATACCTCATGTATTCTCGTATAGCATTCTTATAAATGGGTTGTGCAAGAAAGGTGAAATTGATAAGGCAATAGATACTGTAGATGTCATGATTTCCAAAGGGTATGACCCTAATGTCATCATCTATAACACTCTTATAAATGGGCTGTGCAAGAAAGGTGAAATTGATAAGGCAATAGATATTGTAGATGTCATGATTTCCAAAGGGCATGACCCTAATGTGATCACCTATAACACCCTCATAGATGGGTTGTGCAAGAAAGGTAAACTTGTGAAGGCAATGGATTTTGTAGAGGTCATGATTTCCAAAGGGCATGAGCCTAATGTCATCACCTATAACACGCTCATAGATGGGCTGTGCAAGAAAGGTAAACTTGAGAAGGCAATGGATTTTGTAGAGGTCATGATTTCCAAAGGGCATGAGCCTGATGTCGTGACCTACAGTGTTCTTATAGATGGCTTGTGCAAGAAAGGTGAAATTGAGAAGGCATTGAAGTTTCTACATCTCATGATTTCCAAAGGGTATGAACCAAATGTCGTTACCTACAACACTCTTATAGATGGGCTGTGTAAGAAAGGTGAAATTGAGAAGGCAATGGTGTTTCTAGATGTCATGATTTCCAAAGGGTATGACCCTGATGTCGTGACCTACACCACTCTTATAGATGGGCTGTGCAAGAAAGGTGAAATTGAGAAGGCAATGGAGTTTCTAGATGTCATGATTTCCAAAGGGTATGACCCTGATGTCGTGACGTACAACACTCTTTTAAATTGGCTGTGCGAGAATGGTGAAACTGATAAGGCATTAGATTTTATAGATGTCATAAAAACCAAAGGGTATGACCCCGATGTCGTGACGTACACCACTCTTATAAAAGGGCTGTGCACGAAAGGTGAAATTAAGAAGGCAATGGATTTTGTAGATGTCATGATTTACAAAGGGCTTGATCCTGATGCTGTGACCTATTGCACTCTTATTGAGGGGCTGCGCTAGGAGGATGAAATTCAATAAGCATTGGATTTTTTAATTCACATGATTTTTAAAGGCCTTGAGCCTGATTGCTCGTTATGATGGGGCTATGCGAGGGATGGGAAATTGAGAAGGCAATTGGAAGGGCGTGGTGATATAACTGCTATGTCGAAGAGTAGAGAAAAAAATTGTTATTGTATTATTATGGATGTCGCTAATTGATTGAAGATCATTAAGCAAAAATATTTAAGACATTTGTCGTTGTATTATTATTGGATGTTGCTCCTTGATTATAGATTGACTTTTCAAGTCGTGTATTGTCTCATTATCGTCACCTATTGGAGTTCATTCAAACCAATTGGACTTCTTTGTAAGTTGAATTTTTGTATTATTGATATTTTGGAAAATTGTTATATTTTTTTTTTGGGTAATTAATTTGCGCATGTAGGCATGGAAGTAGATTTCTGTCATAATAAATAACATATCATAAGAATGAATTTGTGCTTGAATAATAATTTTGTGCGTCGAAATTGATTTATATTGTAAAATATATATCATGTGAGTTGATTTGTGTCGTAAAGAATAGATCATGAGAGTTGATTTGTGTCGTAAAGAATAGATCATGAGAGTTGATTTGTGTATGAAAAAAAGTTTGTATATTGTGTGTTGAATTGTATATTGTGTAATTTGCAGCAGTATATTTAATAGTTTTAGATTTAAGGATAATAAGGCTTGTATATTGTGTGATTTTCAATATATATTTTTTAAAGTAAAATGTCAATTATTATTTCAATTATATGAGATACATTGTTTGATTTGTATATTGCAATTATTAATTATTATTGTGAGATCAATTATTGTGCATGAAAAAATTGTTTGTATATTGTTTGTCTGTCATGAGGGTTCATTTGTATATTGTGTGATTTGCAGCAATACATTTAATAGTTTTAGATTTAAGGATCACAAGGTTTGTATGAGTAGAGCTAGGGTGTTTCTTTCAAAAAAAAAAAGCGTTGAGCTAGGGTGTTCCTAAGTTCATCAAGTCTCTTTGTGAAGTTAACTATAAATTTATCGGATTGCTTCAAGTGATAAATTCAAATCATTGAAATCCGTCTATCTTACAAGTGATGCGTTTACATGTAAAAGTTTTGAACTTTAGAATTAATTTAGTACAAAGTAAGCGGTAAAAATTTGAAAGTTTATAAATTAATTTTAGTGCATTCATTTTTGAATGATTTTTAATCACTTGATTCTATACAAAATTAATTCAAAATTTTAAAATTTTTGCATGTGGATGCATCACTCGTAAGGTAGACGGGTGTCAATGGTTTGGATTCGTCATTTGAAGCCAATCTGATAAGTTTTAGAGTTGAGTTGACAAATAGTCCAGTAAACCAGCCTTAAAAAGTTTGAGGTTTTATGTGGCATTCTCCAGTCTCTTCAAGTGTGCACACTTCTTATCAGCTACAGAATACATATCATAATAAAATCAATTGGCGTCGGTAAAATTGACAAACGTAGAAATTTGACCAACTTAAAAATAAAAAAATTTCAAAATAAACGACAAAGAAAGGTACTGACAAGGGTCTCTGACAATGCCATGCACGACGAATCTTTTTGAAAGAAGCAACTTCACTAGTCATGAAGCAGCGGAACCTCCCGCTCCAGTCACGCATACTCTCCTCCTCTATTCCTTCCATCCTCTCTCTCTTCTCTCTTGTATTATCAGCTTTCTCTAGAGTCCAGTGGATTAGGGCCTGTTCGGTGCAAAAAGGGGAATGGGCGTGGGCACAGAAATTGAACTAAATTTTACTGTGTGCGTGGGGAAAAACAAATTCAATCAGAGTGAATTTTTTTTCCCATGAACACAATAACGTGCCGAACAGGCTCCTAAGGTGAAAACCTGAAAGGTGCCATCAGACAATTGCAATCGGGGCCAAGATATCATTGCACCTATGGTAACAGAGTTTTAGATCTAGACCGTCGATCAGAATCAATATTAAGACCGAAATGGCCCTGATTCTGATCGAACGGTCTGGATCTAAACTGAAAATTTGAGTTACTTCAGTGACAGCGGCCTGGATATATGACGCATCACGCATGTCTTTCACTTATTCATAGAATATTCTATAAGACTTCATGAAATAAATTTTTTCTTTTTTAAAATTTTAAATGAAGAAAATATGGAGTAGCTAAAATAAAAATTTAGTTGTAGTTCACATCATTGCACTTATTTTATACTATTTGATAGTTTTAGAAAAATCTATTTACTATTCTACGGTTGCTTCACTTTCTTACTGAACGAATCAGCCTGCTTGATAAAAAGATTTGACAATTATTTATTTTAATAATTATAGAAATAAAATTCAAATTTAAAATTCAACATTATAAATATATATATTTTATATGTCATGTTCATAAAATATAATAATATTTAATGTATGTTCACAGCACATCAAGTGACCTTAAATTTTAAAGGTTCCAATTAATAGTCTTTACTTCATCGCTCAACAATACATAAATTGTATGAAATTTGGTTGTTAAACTAATATAAATCCTCATAACATACCCATATAACCGACATTTTATTAATATCCAAAGTTTAATACAAATTATTATATATACCCAGAATCGGACCCAATATCGAAAAATGCCCAAGCCGGCCAGAAAATGGCCGGCTTACTCCCCCCGTAAGCCGGCCATTTTCTGGCCCGCTTAACCGGCCATTTTCTAGTCTGCTTAGTCGTTTTTTTTTTTTAATAAGAGACACTATGAAGAGCAAAATAATGAAATCTAACACTGAAAATTTAAATTTTTTTTTTAAATTATTTGTTAGATTACTTCTTTTGATATATAATTAGTATATTTATACTAAAATATGCTAAATTACTTGAAATTATGTTGAATTACACTATATTAAGTTAAATTACACTAAATTACATTACATTACGCTAAAATACGCTAAATTACATATGAATAGAGACGATATCTTCACTGAAAAGGTGAAAAACGACGACGAAACTTCAAACGGTCATAAAACGGCGCTCGAGTGTCCCATTTCAGCAAATGACCACTTTTCGGAAAGCTTGCGAAAATGCACATGCGTCCGTGTCCGCGATGCCGGATTCCAAAATTCAGAATCACCAAAAAACAAAGGGAAGAACCTCAAAACTTGAGTTGAAGTTTCCGATTAAGATTTTCGTTTATATTATTCAATCCAAGTAGCTCAATAAATTAGTTACATAATGAACTTGTAGAATACCAATTTTTACTTTTTAGAATTTTTTTAGTATTTTTTATGATTCATGAAAGATGGCACAGAATTAGTCTATTTTAGCGTAATTAGCGAAATTATTGTAATTTAGCGTAATTTAACGTAATTTAGTGTAATTCAACATAATTTATTGTAATATAGTGTAATTCAACATAATTTCAAGTAATCTAGTGTATTTTAGTATAATATGCTAATTATAAATCAAAAGAAGTAATCTAACAAATAATTTAAACACAAAATTCAAATTTTCAGTGTTAGATTTCATTATTTTTTCTCTTCATAATGTCTCATAAAATGGCCGGCTTATGGGGGAGCCGGCCATTTTCTGGCCGGTTTGGGCATTTTTTGATATTGGGTCCGATTCTGGGTATAAATAATAATTTGTATTAAACTTTGGATATTAATAAAAATGTCGGCCCATATAATTACTTTCGAATTCTCAATTTTATTTGAAGTTATATTTAAATTTGTTGTCGAGGAGTAGAACTAAGGTTTTCTTAAGCTCACCAAGCTCCTTTGTGAGCTTAACTCCAAAAACTTATCGGATTGACTTCAAACGACACATTCAAACCGTGAAAACCGATCTACTTCATGAGTGATGCATTTATATGTCAAATTTTTAAACTTTGAACTAATTTAGTATGAAGTCAAGTGGTCAAAAAAAGATGATTCATAAGTTTATTTTTAATGAATTAATTTTTGACCGCTTTACTTTATACTAAACTAGTTCAAAAATTATAAATTTGACATGTAAATGCATCACTCGTGAAGTAAAACGTTTTAACTGTTTGAATGTGTCGTTTGAAGTCAACCTGATAAGTTTTTGAATTAAGTTCACAAAGGAACTTGATGAGCTTAAGAACACCATAGTTCTACTCCATTGTCGAGATTGTCAAGTGCAGCCTTTTGAAGGTTCAATTCACCTGGTGCGTTCAGAAATAATATCTGATAAATCTCTACGTGAGGCTATGATAATATCATAAGCAGATTGATCGGTATTATAAATCAAATTTTTTGTTTTTAAAGTTTAAATAACGATCTAATGATTAATATTATTAATTTTTGTTTTTAAAGTTTAAACAATTAATTTGAACTGTTTCATTATGAAAATGTACTTGCAGTTCAAATTTTATATATCTTAAATTATTTTAGATGATACCATTTTTTATTTTAGATAGTTTAAAATCTTTAAATCAATGATTTTCTACCTATAAAACAAATAAGTTTTAAAATATTCCAAATATAAATATTGATTTTCATATAGACATTATGTTACGGTTGCGATGGACTGAGATAGTGAAGATGTAGCCGAAATTTATGCTAATAATTCAAAATTAATCAGTTATCACTGATTGCATTAAAATTGTGTTTTTACCACCCACACAAGCTGGGTTGTCACGTCAAATTGGGCCGTGCAAGCTCAACTTGCGCACAAATTTTTTTTTTTAAACTATTGTGCGTATAATTTGTAGTATAAACGTTGATCATTGTGGTATAATTGTAGTAATTTGCACACCAACTTAGTACAAAACGCTGCTCAGATTGTGTTGTAGTAATTTTTAGTTTAAACTTAGTACAAACTTTCATTTTAAACATGTGGTTTGATTTTCTATAATTTCTCTCTTGTAATTTGATGCGAATATAGTTTCGAAAACCACAGAACAAAAGAAAATAGAATAAACAAACAACTTAGTACAAAAATTTCAAACACAATAGAACTATTCATAATCAGCTTGGGGACCAGTCCAATGTTGGGCGCCCAGCCCAGCTTACGTGGGTTGGTAAAAAGTCAATTTTGATAGGAGGGGGTAATGTATTAATTTTGATTTGTTACGGTGGTAACTAGAAAAGTACGGTGTAGGGGACCAAAATGCATAGTACGTAGGCCCACTCGCTCAATATAGGCTTTCTATCTTCTCTCTCCTGCAAGTCATGCTCGAGCCGCTGCTTCCAATTGCCCTCTCTCCCTCCGTTGCTCGATCGCTCTGGCGCTTTTGGCCGACTTTGGTCTCGTCCCCTCCCTCTCCGTCCTCCTCCTGCTCCTATCTCTCGACGACTCTGCCCAAACCCTACACAAAAGGTACAGCTCTCTCTCACTGTCTTTTACTTAGCAGTTTCAAAACTGTGCATCAATTCAACCAAGTTACATCTAATTGACCTTCAGCAAAGTAACAGAACACCGGAGACAATAAATTTTAATTGAATTTTGAATCCATTTACATCAATATATATATATACATATATATGAAGTGTGAGCTGTTTCCTTGATCTTTAAGACATTTTATATATTTTAACTCTCATACATTGGAAGGCAGATGCCGTATCTGACCAAGAGGCAATTCACCAGTTTGATCAGCTATTGGCTGCCAAGAATCTTGTCTAATCAATCAATACCTCAAAGACTACACCAAAACCTCAAACAACCTTACCCCACCATCTTTTCGCTCTTCTCCTTCTTCTTTTTTTTTTTTATTTTTTTGAGGAAAAGCCCTTAGGCATATTTTCCCTCTTCACCCACCTAACCCAAGCTCAAGGAATCGGTCCTAGTGAATATACTTATGATATCTTGTTGGACTGCTGTGCACGAATGAATCAGTTCAGCCTCAGTTTTGTTTTTCTGGGACGGTTGCTCAAAGAGGATTGCAAAGCCAATATGCTCTGCAACCCTCTTTGAGAAACCGTCCCAGAAAATGTTTAAACTAGAACTCTTATAAATGGGCTGTGCAAGAAAGGTGTGAAATTGACAAGGCAATGGATTTTCTAGATATCGTGATTTACAAAGGGTTTGACCCTGTTATCATGACCTACAACACTCTTATAATTGGGCTGTGCAAGAAAGGTGAAATTGACAAGGTAATGGATTTTCTAGATGTCATGATTTCCAAAGGGGTTGATTCTGATGCCGTGACCTATTGCACTCTTAGTGAAGGGCTGTGCAAGGAGGGTGAAATCAAATAGGTATTCTATTTTTTACTTTACATGATTTCTAAAGGCCTTGAGCCTGATGTCTTGTTATGATGGGGCCATGTAAGGTAGATGAAATGGCGAAGGCAATTGGAAAGGCGTGGTGATAGAGCCTTGTTGAGAGTGGAGAAAATAATTGTTATTGTATATTATTGGACGTAACTCCTTGATTGAATATTATTAAGAAAAAAAATTAAGAAATTCACTGTTGTATTATTATTGGACGTAACTCCTTGATTGAATATTATTAAGAAAAAAAATTAAGAAATTCACTGTTGTATTATTATTGGATGTTGCTCCTTGATTGAAGATCTATTTGAATCGTGTATTGTATCATTGTCCTCACCTATTGGAGTCCATTCAAGTCTGGATTTCTTTATAACTTGAATTTATGTATTTTTGATATTTTGAAGAATTGTTATATATTCTTTTTTTTGTGGTAATTAATTATAAGAGGATATCAATTTTATTTTCTACAACTCCATATCACAATATCACTATGTTACTAGTGAATCTGATAGAGCTGACTTATTAGAAGTCTTCAATAAGTGAGATATTCCAAGTTCCCAACATCACATTTCATGAAGCATCAATTGTTCTAATACTGGTACAGTAGGGTACTTATCAGGGGCGGAGCCAGACTTTCAGACTATGGGGGTCAAACGTGAATGGGGGTCAAGCATATAAAAATTTTCTACTACGAATGGGGGTCAATTTCACACTCTCCATAATATTTAGTTTAACAATATTAAATAAGGCATAACTATAAAAAAATTGAAAATGAATGGGGGTCAATTGACCCCCATTCATTGTATGTGGCTCCGCTCCTGCTACTTATGATGCAGGATGTGGAGATCCCTGGGGACAAGGCGGAGGGGTACGTAGAGGAAGAGATATACTCAAAAAGCGAACTTGTCAATGAGGAAGAAGAGGCCATATAGAAACTGCATCCTATGCTATTGTCAACATGAAGGCCACCTTGCGCTCATACTCTCCATTGTACTGGTATCATTTCTCGTATTATTTAATTATAAATTCAGTACCCTTATGAACTCTTAATATTATTGTGTATATCCAAAAAAAGTGTCGTTGGTGACTCCTTGTGCTCATTTTCTTGAAAATAAGTCCGAAGTAATATCATTTATTGCTTAATGGATTGAATAAATGAAGGAAACTGATGGAAGTGCTGAGTGGTTTAGAACAAAGAGAATGTTTTTGGAGAGACCCAGGTGATATTATTCAATGTTTTGCTGGGGCATATGATAAGTTTTCCTTTTGGAAAGGTACCTGTGTTAGGGTTTTCTTGGGGCAGAATACTTTTGCAAATAAAGGGATGAGGTATTCTTCATCTGATAATAAAATAAACCTTACAATGGATTGCTAAGTAAGTTTGGCTTAGAGCTCCATCCTAAGAAGGCCGACTACCAAGACACTAGTAGTAGTAATCCGATTTGACTTGAACCAATCGTGAAAAATATATATGAACTTAAACTTTAGAATGGATCTTTTGAAGAGTCACGTATGTATCAGAAGACAATCTAGAAACATGCCTAACAAATGTTTCCTGTTTTTGGTCTTTTCTTTTTACTAGTCTATTTCTACAGTGTACTGTGTACGACACGTACCACCGACACTTTGCATTGGATATGAAAAACAGTTCAAATAGTTGCACAGGTATGCCCACCGAGTGAGGATCAGGGGGAAGATGTACTTATTTTCAAGGACTCAACAAATGGGGCGTTCTATTATATGAAGAAGGCTTATACTAGGCTAATGGATTGTGGAGCCATTATTTCTCAAGGGGAAAAGGCACTGTGGGATAGGGTGTGGAGAGCTGGGCAATACAACCATGTGTAAATTGCATGTCTGGAAATTAATACATGGGGCGCTACCGTGGGTCAAATTCTGCACAGTAGAATCGGCAAGGGGACTCAACTTGTGCCACATGTGGGGAAGAGTATGAAGATGGTGCCATTTGCTGTTCAGATGCGCTTTTGCCAGAGCATGTTGGCTCACTGGACCTTAGCTTTTGCGATCGGATTGATTACCCCATAAACCTGAAGGAGACTGTATTGAAGGCTGTGATTTCCTATCTGACAAACTGTCCCTGGTAAAGTGGTGCTCAAACCTGGAACCGCCCCTTGAAGCTTACTGGACAGCCCACGGAGAGTGTCTCATGATTTGGAAGGCGTTCTAGCAGCCATAGAAGCCAAAATGATGTGACAGATTCCTTGGCAAAGCAGGGGTGAAATCATGGCTAGACTTATGGGGGACACACCTTCCCTTTGTTTAAACCTTTATCTACTCATGACTTGTAGGCAGGCTTTCAATCAGTCATAGAATTCTAGTGGAACGGTATAATGCTTCTACAGCATATCTTTGTAAGGGACTAATGTAATTTGGGGTTTATCTGATGCAATGTTGTAAATAATGGTATGCACTCGTCGGACAGACAGGGTACCGTCAAGTGGTTAATTGAGAATAATCGGCCGATTGGTTGGAAAATCCGTGGCAGTTTGGTTACCACTAATGACTAATTGGTCGATTAACCGGCCTAAACGGAAGTTTTTTACCACATTGATCTGATGTGATTTAGTCTCTCGTTCTATATCGGACAATATTCAAATATTAATTATTTCTTTTGCTAGCTCTTCGTCTAGTATTCATTTAAAAATTGCCGTTTGTTTCAATTGGAAGTTGATTTTAATTATTATAATATAAAATGTTCAAATAGGTATACTTACTTCATTTCACTTGTAAAATTAATTACTCTTCGTCTATTATAATCTGCAATACTATGAAGTATGAACTCTTAAATAATATTACTTTGTTGATCTTTTTTTTTCTTCTTATTGACAAGATTGAAAAAAATAAAAATTTGGATTAGTTGTCATTTGATTGTTACCCCAATTATTCAATATTAATCATGTTGATAATTAGTAGAAATATAAAATATAAATTTTGAAAAGAAAAAAAATGCTATGTACGATAGCTTTCACTAAAGCTTACGCTATTCGCAATAGTTTTTTTTTATCTCCCCGCTATGCCGTTATAATCGCATTTAGAACCTTAAAAAAAAAATATAAATTATAAAATTTAATAATATATCACTACTTAATTATTTACTAAAAAAAATGATAACTTGCGGTTAGATAAATGCTATGCCAAGACAGCGGTTAGATAAATGCTATGCGAAGACAGAGATAAACAGAAATATTCTGTGACTAGCGGTGGGGCTCCTTTATTAACGGATTCTCTTCGGACGTTCCGGATCTAAACAGAAAATAATTCCCCCGCTCCTCCATTGACAGCCCTAGTTTTCTCAAATATTCTGATCCAGCGCTTCAGCCTTATCCGTTCCAACTTTGGCGACTACCTGCCCGGCTGCCCCTTCCCTTGCCGCGCTCAGCGGCTCAGGCAGCAGCCTTATCGCTTCACAGTTCCACACTTTTGTCTCCCTCAAGACCTCAGTGTGCGACTCCCTTCAACTCAACTCAACTCGGTTAGTTCTCTCTTCCCCCTCCCTGATCAATTCCTTGCTAATGGCACTGCACCTCAACGATTTCCGAGATTCCTTCCATCAAAAGAAGTTGCACAATTTTTCTTATTTCTGATAACCAACCAAATTGCATTCATTATTGCTTACATTACAATCTTAGTTATGTGCTATTCTTGTAGGCAAAGGGCGAATTGTCACTTCCGAAGCAAAATCTCAACCTTGTTAGATAAGATTTTACAGAGTCTACACAGAGACTGTAAGTCTGTAACCAAACCAAATCAGACTAACAATTATTTCAGATGGTGATGGTGTCATCAACCTTATCTCTTCCCCCCTTCTTTTCACCTTCACCTTCCCAATCCCCATCCCCAATTGCTTCTCGCATTGTCTGCTACGCGTTCCCCCAGTCTCAATTTCAACCCGAGATTCCAAATCCACATCGTCAGCCGCATTGGAAGGGTAAGCACCAGAGGAGGAGAAATACGGCGGTGGAAGGTGGATGCCATTTCTGACGAAGAGGCAATTCACCAGTTTGATCAGCTGTTGGCTGCCAAGAACATCCATCAAATCAATCAATACCTCAAGCACTACACCAAAACCTCCAACAACCCGTACCCCACTGTCTTTTCCCTCTTCACCCGCTTAACCCAAGCTAAAGTAATCCGTCCTAATGACTGTACCTATGAGATCTTAATGGAGTGTTGTGCACGAATAAATCAACTTAGCCTCATTTTTTGTTTTCTGGGACGGTTTTCAAAGAGGGTCGTAGAGCTAATAATGCGAAGATCTTTAGTCCAATACTCAAAGGCCTCTGTTGGAAAAAGAACTGGTGAGGCTGCTTCTATAGTGTTGTACAAAATGCCTAAGATAGGATGTATACCTGATGTATTCTCGTATAGCATTCTTATAAATGGGTTGTGCAAGAATGGTGAAATTGATAAGGCAATAGATATTGTAGATGTCATGATTTCCAAAGGGTATGAACCTAATGTTGTGACGTACAACACTCTTATAGATGGCCTGTGCAAGAAAGGTGAAATTGAGAAGGCAATAGATTTTCTAGATGTCATGATCTCCAAAGGGCTTGAGCCTAATATTGTGACCTACAGCACTCTTATAGATGGGTTGTGCAAGAAAGGTGAAATTGAGAAGGCATTAGATTTTGTAGATGTCATGATTTCCAAAGGGCATGAGCCTAATATCGTGACCTACAGCACACTTATAAATGGGCTGTGCAAGAAAGGTGAATTTGGGAAGGCAATGGAGTTTCTAGATGTCATGATTTCCAAAGGGTTTGACCCTAATGTCGTTACCTACAACACTCTTATAGATGGGCTGTGTAAGAAAGGTGAAATTGAGAAGGCAATGGAGTTTCTAGATGTCATGATTTCCAAAGGGTATGACTCTGATGTTGTGACCTACACCACTTTTATAGATGGCCTGTGCAAGGAAGGTGAAATTGGGAAGGCAATAGATTTTGTAGGTGTCATGATTTCCAAAGGGCATGAGCCTAATGTTGTGACGTACAACACTCTTATAGATGGCCTGTGCAAGAAAGGTGAAATTGAGAAGGCAATAGATTTTCTAGATGTCATGATCTCCAAAGGGCATGAGCCTAATGTCGTGACCTACAGTTCTCTTATAGATGGCCTGTGCAAGAAAGGTGAAATTGAGAAGGCAATAGATTTTGTAGATGTCATGATCTCCAAAGGGCATGAGCCTAATGTCGTGACCTACAGCACTTATAGATGGGCTGTGCAAAAAAGGTGAAATTGAGAAGGCATTGAAGTTTCTAGATCTCATGATTTCCAATGGGTATGACCCTAATGTCGTTACTACAACACTCTTATAGATGGGCTGTGTAAGAAAGGTGAAATTGAGAAGGCAATGGAGTTTCTAGATGTCATGATTTCCAAAGGGTATGACCCTGATGTTGTGACGTACAACACTCTTATAAATTGGCTGTGCGAGAATGGTGAAACTGATAAGGCATTAGATTTTATAGATGTCATAAAAACCAAAGGGTATGACCCCAATGTCGTGACGTACACCACTCTTATAAAAGGGCTGTGCAAGAAAGGTGAAATTAAGAAGCAATGGATTTTGTAAATGTCATGGTTTCCAAAGGGCTTGATCCTGATGGTGTGACCTATTCCACCCTTATTGAGGGGATGCGCAAGGAGGGTGAAATTGAATAAGCATTGGATTTTTGACTTCACATGATTTTTAAAGGCCTTGAGCCTGATGTCTCGTAATGATGGGGCCATTCGAGGGAAGTGAAATGGAGAGGGCAAGGAAGGGCGTGGTGATAGAACTGTCATGTCGAAAGTAGAGAAAAATATTGTTATTGTATTATTATTGGATGTCGCTAATTGATTGAAGATCATTAAGCAAAAATTTAAGACATTTGTCGTTGTATTTTTTATTAGATGTTGCTCCTTGATTGAAGATTGACTATTCAAGTCGTGTATTGTTTCATTGTCCTTGCCTATTGGAGTCCATTCAAACCAATTGGACTTCTTTGTAACTTGACTATCTTTTGTGGTAATTAATTTGCGCATGTAGGCATGGAAGTAGATTTCTGTCATAAATAACATTTCATAAGAACTAATTTGTGCTTGAAAACAAATTTTGTACATCGAAATTGATTTTGTTATAAATATATGTCCGAGCTGATTTGTGTCGTATAGAATATATCATGAGTTGATTTGTGTATGAAAAAATTGTTTGTATATTGTGTGTATATCATGAGAGTTGATTTGTATGTTGTGTAATTTGCAGCAGTATATTTAATCGTTTTAGATTCAAGGATAATAAGGTTTGTATATTGTGTGATTTCCAGTATTTTCTTTTTTTGAAAGTATGATGTCAATTATTATTTCGAATTCTTTGAGATAAATTGTTTGATTTGTATATCAATTATTAATTATTATTGTGAGATCAATTATTGTGTGATTTGTATATTGTGTATGAAAAAATTGGTTGTATATTGTTTGTATATCATGGGAGTTGATGTATATTGTGTGATTTTCAATATGTTCTATTTTGAAAGTAAAATGTCAATTATTATTTTGAATTATTCGAGATCAATCCGTGTTTGCACTTTGTTACAGTTATTACATAACTAAAACAGTGTTATAAAAAACGTTTGTTTAGGCTAATTAATCGCCAATTACTCGTTGGCGGTGATCAAACTGTGACGGATTTTTCGACTAATCGGCCGATTATTTCCGATTAATCGCTTAGCGGTACCATGTTCATCCGATGAGTGCATACCGTTACAACACTGAACTAAAGAGGATTAACATGATTCATATTTTAATTTTACCATTGATAATTGAATCAAAGAGGATTCAGATAAACAATTATCTCAAAGATGCCATCCTAAGTGGACAAAAAATGTGATGTTTCCAGAATCAACTACAATAAAGTCACCAGAGGAATTTTATTTCAGGCTCAACGCTAATACAAAATTGAACATAAGTAGTCATGAGAGAAGTTCACTTTGCGTTCTCTTTGAACATATTTAGTTTTTTTTTTAAACAAATATACAAGTTATATTTTTAAATACTTTTTAAGTAATAATTTTAACCCAAAATTAGTTATTTTTAAGTATAATTATAAAATATATGACCGAATGATTGTATATTTTTAAAAACATTAAGAAAATTACTTTTAACAAAAATATTTTCCTGGTAAACACTAAACTAGTTATTTTTACACATAATGGTTTGACATGTATTCAAGTGTTGTAGTAAAAGTTTGAAACCTTTGGAATTTAGAGTTGGAATTTACCCAACTACTTTAAACTTATAGTTGAGTTTAATCGACAACTCAACTAAAAATCTAAATTCATCTAGCTTATTGAATAATTGAAACATAGTATTCAAGTGTAATCTAAGTGGTTCGACACCCTGATTTCTATACTAAATTATCCATTTAAAACATAAAATAAAATTATTTTATTAACACTTGCGGAAACGCACCACCTCTCCTCTTTTATGGATCTAAAATTCTCAGTTTTACAATACTCTTATCCATATCCTAATTCAATAAGTAAACATTATTTTTATCAATTAAGTTAAAAAAAAAAAATTGATCAATAAAAGTAGGGGTGCTAATGAGCTGGATCAAACCCAAACTCGGCCCAGTTCTTCCAATTTTTCATTAAAAGCCCGACTTATCTCAACTCAACTTTGAAGGGTAAAGCTCGACTCGGCTCGGTCCATTGGATTCTCTAGGCTCGGCCCGAACTTGGCTCAAACTCAAATCTCAACTCAAACCCAATTGATTGTAGTATATTTCAAAGGCATGTATATTTCAAATGCTCGAACTATACTGCTATATCAATCATTTAGAATTATTCAAAATTGATCTGTACTAAAATTGAGTAGTATGCTGCTATATCAATCATTTAGAATTATTCAAAATTCAAATTTCAAAATTGAAATTGTTCTGTCAATAAACTCATTAGCACCCCTAGGTACGCAAATGCATTTACATCATTTAGAATTGTGGGTACGCTGCGTGTACGAACTATACGACTATGGAGCTCAGAGAGAGAGAGAGAGCGCACTTGAGAAGAGAGAAGATGGAGACTGGAGAGCGACGGAGCTTCGACAGGGAAGCGATTGAAGGCAATGATTCGACTCGACAGCTCGGCTCAGATCAGATCGACTCGACTCTATTAGGGAAACAAAGATTTATTACGAGTTCGACCTGAGTTTCGGCTCAACTCGAATTGAGCTCAGCTCAATTTGACTCATTAAAAAACCCAGTTCAAAATCCATGAGTCGGCCCGACTCCTTTAGCAGGCCTAAATAAAAATTTATTAACGCCCATGTTCACTGTCAACCCAATTACCCAACAAGACGAAATGACAAATAAACTCCTCTTCCATGTTCACCTCCATGCTCAAACAACGATTGTATTAAAAAAAAGTTTTTACGGCACCTCAGTTACATCTAATTACAGAACAAGAAAATGTCACGATTTTTTTGTTTTCTATTTTGAGACCCGTGGATCACAGTTTGTTTCACTAAATGGTAAATAATTAGGAGGATGAATGCGAATGATGGGAGACCGGGGAGAAAATTATTTCAACAGATAAACAGAAATATTCTGTTACTAGCGGTGCGGCTCCTTTTTAGCGGATTCTCTTCGGACGTTCCGGATCTAAACAGAAAATAATTCCCCCGCTCCTCCATTGACAGCCCTAGTTTTCTCAAATATTCTGATCCAGCGCTTCAGCCTTATCCGTTCCAACTTTGTCCCTTTGTTGGCGACTAGCCGACTATTTCCCGGCTTCCCCTTCCCTTGCCGCTCCTTCCTAAATTGTTTGTGATGCAAATAGCAAATACAAATCTATAGTTATTCAAAACAGAATAAAGCCCAACAAGTTCACTGTCAGCCCAACAAATACCCAACGAGTTCAGGCTTTAGTGACAAATTAAGTGGTCTCCCAATCGCCCATTACCATTCCCATGTTTTTGTTATTGTTGCTTTTCCCATTTGTTATTTTTTTTGGTTTGTATCGCTCAGCGGCTCAGCAGTCAGCCTTATCGCTTCACAGTTCCACACTTTTGTCTCCCTCAAGACCTCAGTGTGCGACTCCCTTCAACTCAACTCAACTCGGTTAGTTTTCTCTTCTGCCCCTCCCTGACCAATTCCTTGCTAATCGCACTGCACCTCAAGGATTTCCGAGATTCCTTCCATCAAAAGAAGTTGCACAATTTTCTTATTTCTGATAACCAACCAAATTGCATTCATTATTGCTTACATTACAATCTTAGTTATGTGCTATTCTTGTAGGTAAAGGGCAAATTGTCACTTCCGAAGCAAAATCTCAACCTTGTTAGATAAGATTTTACAGTCTACACAGAGACAGTAAGTCTGTAACCAAACCAAATCAGACCAATTAACAATTATTTCAGATGGTGATGGTGTCATCAACCTTATCTCTTCCCCCCTTCTTTTCACCTTCACCTTCACCTTCCCAATCCCCATCCCCAATTGCTTGTCGTGTTGTCTGCTACGCATTCCCCCAGTCTCAATGTCAACCCGAGATACCAAATCCACATCGTCAGCCGCATTGGAAGGGTAAGCACCAGAAGGAGGAGAAAATGCGGCGGTGGAAGTTGGATGCCATTTCTGACCAAGAGGCAATTCACCAGTTTGATCAGCTGTTGGCTGCCAAGAACATCCATCAAATCAATCAATACCTCAAGCACTACACCAAAACCTCTAACAACCTGTACCCCACTGTCTTTTCCCTCTTCACCCGCTTAACCCAAGCTAAAGTAATTGGTCCTAATGACTATACCTATGAGATCTTAATGGAGTGTTGTGCACGAATAAATCAACTTAGCCTCATTTTTTTTTTTGGGACGGTTTCTCAAAGAGGGTCGCAGAGCTAATAATGCGAAGATCTTTAGTCCAATACTCAAAGGCCTCTGTTGGGAGAAAAGAACTGGTGAGGCCGCTTCTATAGTGTTTTACAAAATGCCTAAGATAGGATGTATACCTGATGTATTCTCGTATGGCATTCTTATAAATGGGTTGTGCAAGAAAGGTGAAATTGATAAGGCAATAGATATTGTAGATGTCATGATTTCCAAAGGGTATGACCCTAATGTCATCATCTATAGCACTCTTATAAATGGGCTGTGCAAGAAAGGTGAAATTCAGAAGGCAATGGAATATGTAGATGTGATGATTTCCAAAGGGCTTGACCCTGATGTCATCATCTATAGCACTCTTATAAGTGGGCTGTGCAAGAAAGGTGAAATTGACAAGGCAATGGATTTTGTAGATGTCATGATTTCCAAAGGGCATGACCCTGATGTCATCACCTATAACACTCTCATAGATGGGCTGTGCAAGAAAGGTAAACTTGAGAAGGCAAGGGATTTTGTAGAGGTCATGATTTCCAAAGGGCATGAGCCTAATGTCGTGACCTACAGTGTTCTTATAGGCTTGTGCAAGAAAGGTGAAATTGAGAAGGCATTGAAGTTTCTAGATCTCATGATTTCCAAAGGGTATGACCCAAATGTCGTGACCTACACCACTTTTATAGATGGCCTGTGCAAGAAAGGTGAAATTGAGAAGGCAATAGATTTTGTAGATATCATGATCTCCAAAGGGCATGAGCCTAATGTCGTGACCTACAGTTCTCTTATAGATGGGCTGTGCAAAAAAGGTGAAATTATGAAGGCATTGAAGTTTCTAGATCTCATGATTTCCAAAGGGTATGACCCTAATGTCGTTACCTACAACACTCTTATAGATGGGCTGTGTAAGAAAGGTGAAATTGAGAAGGCAATGGAGTTTCTAGATGTCATGATTTCCAAAGGGTATGACCCTGATGTCGTGACCTACACCACTCTTATAGATGGGCTGTGCAAGAAAGGGTGAAATTGAGAAGGCAATGGAGTTTCTAGATGTCATGATTTCCAAAGGGTATGACCCCGATGTCGTGACCTACACCACTCTTATCAAATGGGCTGTGCAAGAAAGGTGAAATTGAAGGCAATAGATTTGTAAGATGTCATGTATCTCCAAAGGGCATTGAGCCTAATGTCGTGACCTACAGTTCTCTTATAGATGGGCTGTGCAAAAAAGGTGAGAATTGAGAAAGGCATTGAAGTTTGTAGATCTCATGATTTCCAAAGGGTATGACCCTAATGTCGTTACCTACAACACTCTTATAGATGGGCTGTGCAAAAAAGGTGAAATTGAGAAGGCAATAGATTTTCTAGATCTTATGATTTTAAAGGGTATGACCCGGATGTCGTGACCTACACCATTCTTATAGATGGGCTGTTGCAGAAAGGTGAAATTGAGAAGGCAATGGAGTTTCTAGATGTCATGATTTCCAAAGGGCATGACCCTGATGTCGTGACGTACAACACTCTTTTAAATTGGCTGTGCGAGAATGGTGAAACTGATAAGGCATTAGATTTTATAGATGTCATGAAAACCAAAGGGTATGACCCCGATGGCGTGACGTACACCACTCTTATAAAAGGGCTGTGCAAGAAAGGTGAAATAAATAGGCAATGGATTTTGTAGATGTCATGATTTCCAAAGGCTTGATGCTGATGCTGTGACCTATTAAATCTTTATTGAGGGGCTGCGCATAGGAGGGTGAAATTGATAAGCATTGGATTTTTTGACTTCACATGATTTTAAAGGCCTTGAGCCTGATTGCTCGTTTGATGGCTATGCGAGGGTTGGGAATGAGAAGGCAATTGGAAGGGGCGTGGTGATATAACTGCTATGTCGAAGAAGAGTAGAGAAAAAAATTGTTTATTGTATTATTATGGATGTCGCTAATTGATTGAAGATCATTAAGCAAAAATATTTAAGACATTTGTCGTTGATTATTATTGGATGTTGCTCCTTGATTATAGATGACTTTTCAAGTCGTGTATTGTCTCATTATCGTCACCTATTGGAGTTCATTCAAGCCAATTGGACTTCTTTATAAGTTGAATTTTTGGAGATAAATTGTTTGATTCTATGAGATAAAATTGTTTGATTTTTATATTGCAATTATTAATTATTATTGTGAAATCAATTATTGTGACAAGAAAAAAATTGTTTGTATATTGTTGTCTATCATGAGAGTTGATTTGTATATTGTGTGATTTGCCAGCAGTACATTTAATAGTTTTAAATTTAAGGATCTAAGGTTTGTATGAGTAGAACTAGGGTGTTCCTAAGTCATCGAGTCTCTCTGTGAATCAACTATAAATTTGTTGGATTGCTTCAAATGATGAATTCAAACCATTAAATTGTCTACCTTAAGAGTGATGCCTCTATATGTAAAAGTTTTGAACTTTAGATTATTTAGTATAAAGTCAATGCGGTCAAAATTTGAAAGTTCATAAATTAATTTTAGTGTATTCCTTTTTTGAACCATGTTTGACCACTGATTCTATACAAAATTAATTCAAATTTTAAAATTTTTCACATGTAGACGCAATCACTCGTAAGGTAGATGGGTTTAAACGGTTTGGATTCGTCATTTGAAACCAATTGATAGGTTTTCGAGTTTGAGGTTCACAAATAGGCTTGGTGAAAAACACTCTAGTTTACTCCGTTTGTATATTGTGTGATTTTCAATTCTTTTTTTTTTGAGAGCAAGCTAAGGGTGTCTTCTTTTGTTTTGTATGAAAACAGCATGAAAATAGTGCTTCTATGGGTTTTAAAAAAATGAAAATAGTTCTTCTAAGTTATAAAGTATTGTTACCTTTCAATAGATCGTTAAGTACCGAACTGCTAGCATAATTAACTGTGGTTGAAGCATCGGTCCGAATATAACTGTCGGGCAAAACTGTTGTGAATTCAGTGCATTTTTTGAGGCAAAATCTATTGTCTTTTTTTCCTCAGAAATTGTCTTTGAAAGGTGATACCAATTCTGGAGAAGAAACACAAAAAGGAAGTGTAAATAGGCTGTTGTACTCGTCTATCAAACGTACATAAATAATTACTTTGATGTTTTTGCAGTCAACCCCAATATTTTTCCATAATTGAAATATTACACTTAAAAAGAATATATGTGATAGACCCATGTGCCAATGCCCTCAGTAAACTCAAACTCGGCCCATAAAAGATTCGGGATTCGGATCCCGCAAAGGGCCAACCTGAAATAAAGCAAAACAAGGCCTTTAATACAGCCACGGTCCAAAAACAGCTCGGAACTCGGACCCCCTCTCAGGGCCAGCCCGAGGTCACATAGTGCCCAGTCGGGTCGTGCTCAGCAGGCCCGAAGGGAAACTCGGACTCGGACCCCCTCATAAACTAAAACTATGCTCAATTAATCCTAGTTATATTTTTGATGAAAAAATCATAATTATATTTATAATTCAGTATTTCTTCTGTCTTTTAGCACTTGTCTACACTTTCTGAAACTTCAGGAGGCTACGGTTGCCTATTGCACAACTTACACGACCAACCTGAAATATTAAATGGCAACTCTCAGTACTCACCTAACTTCAATTGAAACTGAACTTTAGATTGGCTCTCAAATCTCACTTCACATTCTCTAATAATATTCCGTGACAACTAGAAGTCGTTGTGTAACTGGGATTTTTTTTTTCTAATCCCTGTACTGATAAATGTTACCAGCAAATAACTCACTGTCCAAATGTTAAATAAAAAGTGGAAGCTTGGAGAAACATTCGGTGGTATTTGGTTGAGGCCTAAAGTTTTAGAGATCTAACTTAATTATTTCAACTTAAACCGGTTTAAATTAATTATTTAAATATGAGATCTAAAAATTAAATCATGAATTAATCTATATCTTGTTTGGTTAGAGATTATAGCCTAATCCCTAAACCATGACTTAAATTTTACTATTTCATAGCTCTTATTTTATGGTTTATGCCTCAACCAAACACAAGAAAGGAGTCCTCGTCTCCCGTGTTTTCATACCCTTTGTTTTATGCTCGATGACTTAGCTTTCTTTGGAATCCGCATCACTTGAGATAACAGAAGATTTCAATTTATCTAAATTCAGAACATATTTAATTCGGTTTCTATTCCAAATACATGGGGTAGTATTATTGTAGCTTTGAGATTTATGCAAAAATAATTTGAAAGGTCTGGATTTTTCACATATCAAGATATCTCACAAGCAAATTTGCCTTTTTCCTTTTTCTTCTCCCTCAGAGTCCATGAATTTAGATCCAGTGAAATAACTCAATTTTTATTTTTAGATCGGGACTGTCCAATTCGAATCCGTGACAAGTCATTTCGAAGTGAAGCGCACACATCCTGAGCGACATATTTGAATTCCGAGACAATCCTGAGCTACGGATTCGCATCGAACGGTCCCGATCCAAAACCCAAATATTGCATTACTTTAGGGGATCCGGACCCCAGAGTCCATAGGCATGCTAAGTGAAAAAGACGGCCTGTAATCAAATTAGATCAAAATATAAACGGGTCGGGTCTGGACGATTTTTGAACGGCCCGTTGAACAGCGTACATTCATTGCGCTCAATCAATTATCTCCTCCGGCACTTCCCCTGTGGTATCACACACTTGGTAGATTGAGCTTCCACCCGATTGGAAATTCGGGCCTATTTAGATTATATGTCCACTTTAAGTATTGTGCCAGATTAAAAAGAACGGTTTAGATCCCACTCCACCCCATGCAGTACCCGACTGGATCTGAACTCACAGCCAGGTGAAAAACCAATTCGGTGCTTACGTGGAATATATGGGCCCGTTTTGACGTCGTGCCAGATTAAAACCGACGACTCGGATCTCATTCTACGCTGTCATGTATTGCACTGGATCTGAATCTATCTCATCCCATTCTCACCTCCAGCTCGATCTCTACCTCTCCGTCCCTCTTCGCCGTCTCTCTCACCTCCTTCCTGTGCGCCGCCTCTCCTCCGTCACACCGGGGTCTAGGTAAACTCATGTCTCTATTTTTCTTAAACTTTGTCGCAAGAGCAAAAGAAAAGGACATCTCTGTCTCAATTTCACTATTTGGGCTGGCCGTGTCTTGTAAATTGCGTGCAAACAATTGTCGGTGCCATCATGTCCGGAAATTCTCAGTTCACTCAAAACTGCCTCCGAAATTTTCAGAAAACAGCTTTCAGGCCATGTCAGACTCGAAATTTCAGAAAAACCTTCACATGTCAGATTATACTTGAACTGGTAATGTATTTTCTAGTAGTGGTGGAAAATTCTTAAAATTCATTATCCTTCTCTTTGATTAAAGGATGAACCATAGAAATACATTAAAATGTAAGATAGTCGACATTGGGTCTCATACCTCATGACACAACCCCAATTTACTTTTAAGTAACTAGCATTTAACAAATCGAATCTGTCCTCCAATTCTTTCTATAAGCTTAACAGTTCAAAGATGTATTCTATATGCTATATGTATTCAATCAGGGTATCATAAATCTTTGTGTGTATATTGACCCCCATAAACTAAAATCATGCCTCCCCCCTGGTCCCAATGTTAATTTGAAGGGAAATAAGACTAAAGTCACTAAACTGACCCAATAATTTCAAGATAACTCAACAAAAAATTCCACAGGGGATGTCAGAGTTAAATTGAGATTAGAGAAACAATGTTAATAATAAAATCATCATACTTTTCCATCGGATTGACATATCAGTTTGAACTGTTTGGTTGCAAGCAACTCATATAAAGATAAAACCCTAGCTTTATTTAGTTCAATGATAAGAATTAATGCCAAATAAAACTAAGGATTATAAAAGAGTACAAAACTATTAATATTGATCAAGAGGCAAACCAGGTTCGTCAGTCTCATCACCACAATCGCAGAACCCATCATTCAATCTACTCTCTTACGGATCCAATCAACAACTGAACAGACAACTCAAGAGTACAAGCAACTGTACATTAACACCACGATGCAAACAACAGCCAAGAGGGAAAATATCGCTCTCTGGGAAAAGCGATGGTTGACGCGGAGAGGGGGATTGAATGAAAGTGGAGGGTGTGGGAGTAGTAGGTGGTGGCGGGGTGAAAGAGGAGTACCCATCGGAGAGGGTGAAAGCGCTGATAGTCTTGCTCATGGAGGAGCCATCGGAAGGGGGGAGAGTTGGGGATGTTCCATCGAAAGGAGGAAGGGACCTTTTTTTTAATCGGGAATGGAGCGATATCCGCGTCACGGAAGAAATCCATGTTTCGCGTGGCTAGCAAAATAGCCATTAACTATGGCATCATGATTCCAAGGAATACGGTGATTACCGTATCCATTCCTTTCTTATTTGTACCAACGCAGAAATACAAAGCTTGGCATCACGATGACAGGGAATCGCTGCTCCAAAGCATAAACCAAACGCCCCCTAAGAGAACTGTAGGTCACGGCATTAGGCTCATGCCCTTTGGAAATCATGACATCTACAAAATATTGCCTTCTCAATTTCACCTTTCTTGCACAGCCCATCTATAAGAGTGTTGGAGGTCACGACATTTGGGTCATACCCTTTGAAAATCATGACATCTACAAAATCTATTGCCTTCTCAATTTCACCCTTCTTGCACAATCCATATATAAGAGTGTTTGTAGGTCGCAATAGGCTCATACCCTTTGGAAATCATGACATCTACAAAATCTATTGCCTTCCCAATTTCACCTTTCTTGCACATGCCATCTATAAGTGTGGCGTAGGTCACGACATCAGGGTCATACCCTTTGGAAATCATGAGATCTAGAAACTTCAATGCCTTCTCAATTTCACCTCTCTTGCACAACCCATCTATAAGAGAATTGTAGGTCACGACATTAGGCAGGGTTTTAAAATCCTGGAGTAGACTAGAATGATGTATAGAATATGAGGGAGTAGAGGTAGTTGTATTTATCTTTACTGTAACCTTGGCAGCCCCTGCCCAGATCTCAAAAAAAGAGAAGGGAGAACAAAAAAAAATAAAAATTAAGTTCTTGTTGTGAGACAATTGAAACTTCAAAATCAAATCATTCACTTTTTTGGTTGCTACCATGGGATGAATAATCCTCTCGCACTGACTGCTTGATGAACTCGAGACAATCTTCAATTGCGACTGTATAGAACAAGCTCTCTCTTTCAATGTAGTAGCTGCCAGTGTTGCTCTTACTGTTTTTGCAGTTGATTTTACTCTTTTTTCGGCAACTCTTCATCCCATGCATGCATCTCAATAAGTTGCGAATGAAGCCTAGCACCTTAAAATGTAATCGCAAGGGTGAGAAAATATTTATGCAGCTGTGTCTCCGATGAATTCTTCTATATGGACTCTTTAGAGTCCCGATGTTCAATGGCACGGATCTCAAATCCCAATAATACTGCCCCCTGCGCTAGCCCGAATCTCAAAGCGACTGAGAGTTAATCTCAAACCGTAAAGAGAAGGGAATCTTTTACAGTAATGGAGAGGATACTTGTCCGAACTAGAGAGGGGTTTGTTTGTGTTTGGTGTATGTGCATGTTAGGCCTTCTATAAACTTTATCCAATATTAAACAATACACTTATATATTTATAGATTTTGTAACCAGTCAAATATAATTAAAATCAAGTTGCAAGGGAACACTTGAACCAGTTAGAAATTAGCATTGCAATTTGCAAAGTACCAATTAATATAATCGCCTGGCCAAAACGAAACAAACTGTTCAAGTCAATAGTGGTAAGGATAACACCATACACGAACCATTTAATAACCGCTGTAGATTCAACGTACAGTCCAAATTTTTTTATGAAGGTTTTAACTGAAAACCTCATCCATTTTTTGCATTGAAATTCGTGCTTGATTTGTTAGTAGTTGACAAAGGCTTAGCTTTTATTAAAAAAAAAATCATTTCTTAATTTGCACAACTACATCATAGCTTCCGTATAAGTGCTAAATTGTTTGTGATGCAAATAGCAAATCAACTTTATAGTTGAGTTGTGTCCCCAGTTTCAACTCTTATACATGTCTTTGTTATGATACTAGTGTGTTGAATTTCATTTAAATTTTGAAATTGTAGGCTTGAAAACAGAATAAAGCCCAACATGTTGACTGTCAGTGTCAGCCCAACAAATACCCAACG
>JAJGRW010004409.1:0-33532 GCA_025461045.1 Carex parvula | reverse complement strand
AGAAATTTATGTATCACTTAAGAGGAATTATTGATCTAGTACATATAAAATTTAGCTCAATTGGTTCTTTTGTTGAAGCTGAAGACTAACATTAATTAATGATTAAAGTTTGAAACATTTGAGTTAATACCCTAATCAATTTGGCATTGAATCAAAATTAATTAGCATTACCGTTTTGTTGAAGTAAATTAGCAAGAATGCTCTTAAACCGTTTTTTTTATTAAGTATGTATCAAAATGCAATACAAATAAGAAAACCCTCCTCTATTATATGGAAATCGAAATTCAGACAAAAAAATCACATATAAACATTAAATGAATGTTGGTAGGATGGACTTCTACATTTCTATCTCGAAAAAAATACAATAAAACCCAACTTAAAATAAAATATGTCTTTAGTACAATCAATTTTTACCATTCTTTCCTCAATCCTCCTAGTCATATCTTCTAGAGCACACTCTTAGTCGATTATACACTTCAAAAAGAGTTAATATTGTCAGTCAAAGTTATTTCTGATTTTTTTTAAATACCCTCAAAAAATAAAAATAACAAAATACCTCAGTTTTCAAAAATTTTGAAAAATACCCTGACCGCCCCATAGTGAGGCGGTTTGCTATGAATTTTTTTCCATACCAGACCGCCCCACAGTGGGGAGGTTTGCTATGAATTTTTTTTAAGATCTAGAGATGTTTATGTATAAAACTAATAGCATAGATGTTTTACATATAGACAACGACAGTAATTTGGTCTCACTGCTTTTATGATTTTTTTTCTTTTTTTTCTTTTGTATACTCAAATTCTTTGATTTGTAAATATAATATGTCACACTCAAATCAGGATTTCCGGATAAGGTGTAATCAGTCCCCGCCTCGTGTCTAATAATCAGGAAGACACGCAAGGCTAAACAAATAAAATAAAACATGCACAGCAAAAGCTAATAAAACAATAAGCAACTGTCGTAATACCAAATAAACATAACATACATAATACTTGTACAGTCCTCAGTGGGATAAAATAAACATAATCTAAGCAAATGGATACATGATCTATCGAGTCCAATGTGTATAACAAAAACATCGGACTCGCAAATCCTAATCAAAGTCCTAAATCTATATCATATAGCGTGGCCATCGGGGACAGCTCCTGATGTCTCCTGCTGCGGATCGCCAGTCCCTGTACTTGAAATCCCACATCAAAATGTGGGTGAGCAATGATCGTCCAGTATGACCCAGTATTATCTATTCAGGGATCCTCTAAGTCAAAGCACATTTTAATTGGAAATCTACATACAGTTCGGTAATTGTTCACTTTTAATGCACATGCTGCGGAAATTAAAACCTATCATAATAACTACAAAAGAAAAATACATATAGTAAGATATGATGTGATTATCCTATTATGCCAACATGATTAAAGTTTCTCAAAATAAATACAAGGAGAAGAACATATATATACAATTGGGGTCCAGTACAATAGGTACTGTGTATACAAATCAATATCAATACGGATAAATTTTATCACTCCGTACCATGCCAATTTGAATTTATATCTCCAAACCGATATAACACAAGGACAGGATCAGGGGTGCAATGATACCCGATGCCTAAAAGCATCGCATCGCCCCAAAGACGTCAACCTGCAGGTCGGTGCACGCTAACCGACGGTTACATCAAATTTCGTGTATTTTTTCTTACTTAAAACGATTTCATCCAAACATATCCAATAGGAGAAAACTACAAACAAGGCGTAAGAATATGTTAATCCGTTTCCTCATGAGCAGACAACGGAACTCCACCGTCCGGCCAGACCAAATGGGATAGGGGCTCGTGAGCGGCCCGTACAACAAAAATAAAATCTGCCACCGCAACCGCGGAAGCCGTACTAGGCCTGTAGCTCTTAATGTAGGGGTAAACTCCCGAATCGTTTCCATGCCTCTGGACTCGAGATCGTCCGCACGTAATGGTAAAATGATCGAAAAGCATATACTACCAACTTAATGCATAATAATATAATATACCTAAAAGACCTCCCGAGAAACCAAGTGGTATCTCGGCTCAATGGCTAACGGGCTGACCGGTTCCATACCAACTAGCCGAAACGCAGTCACTCGGTCTTCTTCTCACTCTCACCAGTGCACATGCTTAACTTAAAATACTATGTTGTCCTCTACGAGAAGATGACAACTAATATCCTAATATAATATTAAATTAAATTACGCTACTCCTAAGAAAGCAGTAAATTTTCATTTAGATGGGTTTATGCAAATCCTAATTACAGTTCAGAAAAGAATTAGACATGCTCTAATGCAACTACAAAATTTAAAGGTGCGAATGTCAGGTCAAGTGGTTGACTGGTAAGAGTACGCCACCGAAAGAATAATTCAGTATCCCACACTTGAGATTGTCAGCCGAAAGCAACGCAAGCTAGTAGCCGCTATAATCGTGTAATCCTCACCTGCTCCTGTACAAGCGTCAACGGGATCGGCCCACGGATCAGACTCTGGATAGGTTGCTGACCTATAATTCGGACGTAATTTAATTAAATACTAAACTAATTATTATAACCCTTTTTCCCATTTAGTTATTCTTACTAAGTGTTCTAATTTAACTCACAAATTACGGTTTGATTCATGCTCAATCGGTTCGGTCAGTTTGACTCAGTTCCGATTGAGCGTGAAATTAGGTCTAACTTAGTTTAAACTAAACTAACAAAATTAAGTACTTTTATATTTTAATTTTAAGATAAACTGTTTTAAAATAATTTATATTATTTTAATAATGTTATTACGTATGTTTTACGATAAAATACGTAAGGTATAATTTACGTAATTTAACTTGTTATTATTTAACCTTAATTAAATACTTGTAATATAAAGTGTGTTTTTCTAATTATTTTAGCTACAATCAATTTAAATTTCTAAGTACGTAATTAATTATATACGTTAATTACTTAATTATTTTAATACTTTTAAAGTCGTACAAATTATTTTAATGATTTGTACATGTTGCTTAATTTATAAATATAATACGTCATTATTTAATTATCCTACTTAATGAAATTTGTAATCGTAATGATTCGAAAACATTAATATGTTGTTAATTAATTGTCTTTTATTAATTAACAACATATTTTATTTATAAATTATTTTCTTTATTTAAAAATTCTATTTACTTATTATATTTAAGTTCTAATTACCTAATTAAAAACCATATTTTACTTCATTTTTATTTTAACTAGAGTCCCAAAATACGCTTTCTAATTAAATATTCTATATTCTCGAATTCCTAATCTAATATACGAAAATTTAACTTCGTGTTCTAAAACCTGTCCCATGTTGGGTTTGCACAACCCGATCAAAATTGGGCTAAAATTTCAATTCGTCTCAATCCAAAAGCCCATATTTCAAATTACTCATAATATATGTTGTTTTCGGTTTGGGCATAAACCCAAAAACAATTAAGTTATACTAAGGCCGGAAGCCTTAGTTATGAAAGTTGCCCAATGCCTTTCTTTTTAGTTAAACAATCAAGGGCCCAACAGTATTTATTTAAATGGCCCATAATTCCATTAATTTCCCTAAAGGCTGAACTTTTCAAGTTTTCCAAAAATCAACAATTAACAAAGAACAACGTCACATAGTGTTACTGGTACTGATTACCAGTAACAAAAATTGGCACAACAACATAGCAAGATAAAAGGAAACCGGTACCAGTAGGCATTATTGTGCTGTACCAATTGGTGCAACAATTTCCAATAATATCATATTAAGCACAAGGCACAGAAGCAAAAAAAGAAAGAGAACCAAGCCAGCATACACAAGCACCACAATACCAGTACTGGTAAGTCATCAAGCAACAGAACAACAACATCAAACTAGCCCGGTACAAGGTTCACAAAGGTACTAGCAAAACAAGCAACCAGCACACACAGTATCGAGAAACTAGCAACACAGAAAGGAAAGAAACCGCAACCCAGCCACACTGAAAACCAGAAACAAGCAAGACGGGCATAGTCGTACAAGGAACACAAAAAGGCATAGCCTCAAATTCATCGTTACACCGAGAAAATCAACAACTCGCGTGAGACGACCACAATTCAAAATTACGCACAAATGCCTCATCGAGCATACATTCCAAAATAAAGAAAGAGGCTTTGAACATTTACCCGAGAAAGAGGCACACCACAACAGAGGGCAACACTCAGCCGGTACCAAGCGTTCGCTCGCCTCACGGCTGTCACAAAGGAACTTTGAGAACACCGAAAGAAAACACCTCAGGCACCGAGAATCACCAAGAGGCATTTTATAATCTATATCTGGTAATATTTTAAGATAAGATTTCTAAATTAACAAATTAAAAGAGTTTGTTGTATTGCTAAATTTAAGTCTGATCAAATTTGTTTCACACAATTTTAGTATATATTATCAAATTCTTACATCATTATTTTTCATTAGTTTTATAATTTCAATTATATATATTTAATTCAAATAATTCTATTGTTTTTTCAATGAATATTTTTGTGCTCAAACGTGATGTTGTTAAATTATTGTTAAAATGGTTTTAAAAGTTTTGATTACATAAATGTAAATGCTGATAAAATACACTGTAGTGTATAATAATATACATTTACATCTTAATAAAATAACGCTGTTAATTTTTTTTGAAGTTAACAAGATTTTCGAGTTCTTTTGAAAATAAAAAGACGGTTGAAGTTCTCGAATCACTTCAGTGGCAATGTGGCATGCAATCAATAGTGAGAATACATGTTTGTCAAATCACCCCAATATATATATCCTTAATATTTTATTGTTAAAAATTCAAATCACTTAATTAATTGTTGACTTAATGAATGATAAACGCATAATTAAATCTCACCATTTTATCGACTTAATGTGTACATATATAACGTGTTGAATTTTAATTATTTTTATGGGTTTGTTCCGGACAAATCGCTGGGGTTTCGTCTGTGATTTTAAATCTGAAATAGCACTTTTTAAAATGAACTTTTTGACCTTCTTTGTTTCCACTGTTTGCCTACGCCCTTTTCATAGTTTGCTACAATATTTTCTCTTTTCTCTTTCTCATAATGAATTGAATTGTTTGTCTAGATCTATAGCCTACTAGAAAGGCTAACGCAGACTGACAAGTTATCATTACAGCACGTCAATTCAGAAATAATTGTACCACATTCAATCAAATATAATGTAAATATAATTCAGAAATAAATTTATTGTTTAATAATGTCAATAGTATATCAAACATTAATATTTTTTATAAAACAAACCAAAAGTTTCCCATCATGCCATGTCATGAATAATATAAAATAAATAATGTATTATTTGTAAAATTCATTAGAAATATATTCATTTCAGAGTCCGAATAGTCAATATGAAACCATTCAACATGATTTACATATGAAATTGTACTTGCAGATTAAATTTTAAAAATTCTAAAATTTAGAATTCTTTTACTATTTTCTAGGTAGGTAGAAAATCACTACTTTTGAATTGTCTATACTCTAGAATCTTTGGATCAAGCGATTTTCTACCTATCTAAACAAATATTAAATAAAATGCTAAAAAATGTAAATTTAATCTAGATGTACTTCTTTATGTGGAGATCATGTTCCACGGTTCAAATCGATTGTTTGGACTTTGAATATGAAGATATCGATCCATAGTATGAAACCAGTATGCGTTATGCATAATACTGTAGCCTCACTCACACATGAATATTCTTTTTTTAGGATCTCAAAGAAACAATAAAAAAGAAAAAAAAATGAAATTAAATACTAAATATAGATTCAAACATTATTATTTTAGTAGTCAGTAGCTCTCACATTTACTTGTTGCTTTATTATTGTCTTTCAAAGTGATATATGGCAATGTTCTGAGCTTATAATCTTATTTGGTTTATAATGCCAGCAGCAGTGGTGGATATGTGCATTCTCAATTCTTTAAGGAAATGACCCAGATCCTTTAGAGTAACAAATAATTGAAGTGTGTGTTCCATCGTCTGTGATATTTTCAGTATCTTGTATAATTCCATTGAAATTCTCTGAACCATTTTCTCATGTGACATTAATCACTTTACATATGGTAATTTATACTTATTTTTTGTTTTCACTTGTTTGCTTTGCTTAACCATTCAGTGTTCAAATGGAACTTATATATAAACACAAATACCAAATAAAACCTTATGAAGCTGTAACCATAACCACTACTTGTGATCCCAATTTACCATGCCTTCGGTTTTAAGCTTTGTTACCATGCCTGCATTTCGTGCATAACACAAATCAACTGCATACAAAGTTTAGCAGTGATTAATTGTTTGTTGTTAATGCCTTGCTTGTTTATCATTTTTTTTGTATTTCTATATTCAAGTAGAGTTGAGAAGACTTAGTGGGAACAAAACTGGACACAAACCATGAGAATGAGTGTAATTGATCCTCATTTTTTGTTATTAAAATTTGAATTATTTATCTGGTATTTTTATTTTTCTTGTACAAACTATTAAAAAAAATAATCCTGATTTTTTTTAAAGAAAAATCTCGCTGTATGATTTTCACATTTCTAAAAGTAATATATTGGAGTTACTTACAACTAAAATATACAATGATGTTCATTTCAATATTTCTCGCGTCCAACCTTAATATCAACAATAAAAATTATGTGTAATAACAATAAAAAATAATATCTCAAAAAAGATGGTCTACTACAAATATGTACTCAAACTATTCATAATTTATTAATACAATGGAACTTACATGGATGTATCTATTGCTGCAAGAAGTTGACTGATTTTCATAAAGTGACTTTTTCTGACGAGAAGATTCTCATAATTGCTTACAAATTTTTCAAGAATCGATTTGGAAAAAAAAATTTCAAAAATCGATTTTTTTTTCAAACAACATCAATCAATTTCTTAGTTTCTTAGTTTTTCGGAACCAGACAATATCAATAGGAGACTAAAAGAATCTTCAAAGATTGATGCGTGAGAAGATTTACCCTTCATATATTGTGTCTCTGTTGTACCTTTATAATGACTAAAAAACGGTCTGGATTTAAGCACCAGACAACATCAATCAGTTTCTTTGTTTGGAAAAAAAATATTACAAACTTTTCAATAATCAATTTCAAAAAAATATTCCAAGAATCGATTTGGAAAAAATTTCAAAAATCAATTTTTTTTTCAAACAACATCAATCAGTTTCTCAATTTTTCAGTTTTTCAGCAACAAACAACATCAATAAGTTTTTTATTTTGTAATAATTTTTTATCCAAACAGAAAAACTGATTGATGTTGTGTGCACTTCAAAGTTGAATTCCTCCTACTTAATTCAAGTACAAAGTTGAATTCCTCCTGAATTTTTTTTGTTATTCTTCTCTTTTTCTTTTTTTTTGATGAAAACCCGTAGGTCCTCTTTTTTCTGTTAACCAAATTATCTTGTTTTTTTTCACATCTTCGTATATGTGTTGTCTATCTCATTAATAAATATTCAGCATCTTCGTGTATGTGTTGTCTATCTCATTAATTAATGTTCAACATCTTTTTTTCTTACCAAATCATCATGTTTTCTTTCACATCCTCCCAACTAAGCTTGGTCTTTCTAAACATTAATTAGTTGTTTTCCTTTCTCTCCCCGTCCCATTGCTTACCAACATCGATCTCATTCTCATCCTTGGGACCGGAGTATAAAAATAAAAATACATCTATCCTTAGACCCTAGCATAATTATTTTAATCCTTGGTTGATTTGTTATATTATATTATGAACGTACACCTATAGACTACAGTGTTAGTATTAGTATTATGCTCTTAATTAATTTCACGATTTCATCATACCATGCATCAAAATCAAACAAATCTAATGTTGTGTTGTACAGTCAACACATACTTTTAGGTCAAAACAAATATGTACGCCAATCGCCTTCCAAATATTTTATTTTTCGAATTTAAAAACCGATGTGTTATATGTGTCATCCCATATCATCTTTCATCTATATATATCAAAATATTATAACAAGTCCATTTTATATTTTTAAAATTCTTTTTAGTACTTTTTTTTTTGAAATCGCTCGATAGGATATATACTTGTAAAATCTCATATTGTTTCAGTTTAACTGTAAAATCTTTTTACTTGTTTTTTGGGAAATTAAGTACTGTTTCCGTAAAATATCATATTATTTCAATATAACCGTAAACACATATGTTGTCTTATTTTATGAAGGGACCAAAATTACATATGAAAAGCGTCCCCAACCTTTGTGTTATTTATACCTGTTTCAGTTTGTAAGTTACTAAGTTGGTGAGGTCAACGATGTATATAAAATTACTGACATGATAGCCTACTATAAATCCTCAAATTCTTCTTTTCAATATTTAATTTCGTATAAAAATTAGAGTTTAGACTTGGTTACAGTTCAAAAGTATAACAATTAATGAATACAAACCCTAATTGTATTATTAGACAATTATTGATATTTTCTAGCACTTGTACTTAATTGCTATTCATAACAACATAGTGAGTGAGGCTATGGTGCTATGCATAGCACCAATTGGGTCCGTACTATGGCTCAAAATTTGACTTTTTAAAATTCTAACGGTCGATCCGAACCGTTCAACATGATTATAAAATGAAAATGTATTTGCAAACCAAATTTTATATTTTTTCGGTTGATCCGAACAGTTCAACGTGATTATAAAATAAATATGTACTTGCAAACCAAATTTTACATTTTTTCGAATTTTTTTACTATTTTTTCGAAAATCACTTGATCTGAACATTCTGGACCATCCAAAAACAGCCTATCTAAAAAAATAGTAAAAAAATTTGAAAAAATATAAAATTTGGTTTGCAAGTACATATTCATTTTATAATCATGTTGAACAGTTCAGATCGACCGTTAGGATTTTGAAAAGTCAAATTTTGGGCCGTAGCACGGACCAAATCCGTGCTATGCATAGCACCGTAGCCTCACTCCAACATAGTATATATGTTTATTTTCGGCCATTTTGTATTTCAATATTTTTTTATTGCATTTTTTCTATTATTTTTGGTATTAAGATAAGTTTGTATTTTCTTTTGAATAGCTACATTTTCAGGATTTATTTTAAATGATATAAAATTACGGGACTACAATTGTTGATTGTTTTAAGATTATTTAATATTACTAAAATTTAAAAATATACACATACAAAAATGCTATTTATATGCGTATAAATTTGCTTACAGAAAATTTTCCATGTATCGTTGTATAAATTTAACATGGTTTGTTATTAAGAATGCAAATGTTGCTTACAACCAGAGGTGGATACACATACAGTAAATGGGAATCAATTGATCCTCATTTGTATTTAAAAATTTTGTGTTTATTGATTAATTTAGATATATTTAGCATAAAACGTTATGGAACTGTCAAATTGACCCCTCATTCGCATCATAAAAAAATTATATGCTTGACCCCCATTCACGCTTGACTCCCATAGTCTAAAGATCTGGCTCCGCCCCTGCTTACAACTATGAATTTTTTTTGTTCATACTAATGTGATTATTTATATATTATGTATTTTTGACGGACTTTTGTATTGTTATTAATCTTCCAAATTATAATTAACATTATAATTAACTTAAGATGTGTGTATTATTGGAAATAAGTATGCATGTTTCATATGATCTTTTCAAGGCTGGAGATCCACTAACAACTAATTAATTAGTTGGACAACTTTGATAATTATGAAAAATAATTTTTGTTTTTGAAATCCAATAAGTAAAATGTCAAATGAACTTTTTATGCATATTATAAAACTGTTTTTTTATAGAAGAGTAGCCTAAACCAGTAGAGAATCATCATGATCTTTTAGTTTATGAAAACGTACGTGTGATTGATTGAGATAAGACCTTTGAGCTTCTCTTTTCTCTAAATTTTTGGGATAGCTTTTTCATTATAAAATATGTAATATTGCAGCACTTTATATACATTACAACTAAGAAATGCGCGCCAAGATCAGAAGGCTAACGTAGACTGATAGGTTATCATTACAGCACGTCCCATTACAGCACGTCCCAGAAATAATTGTACCACATTCAATCAGATATAATATAAATATAATTCATAAATAATTTATTGTTCAATAAATAATATATCAAAGATTAATATTTTTTATAAAACAAATCAAAAGTTTGCCATCATGCTAGGTCATGAATAATATAAAATAAATAATGTATTGTTTGTAAAATTCGTTAGAAATATATTCATTTCAGAGTCCGAATAGTCAATCTGAAACCATTCCACATGATTTACATATGCAATTGTACTTGCAGATTAAATTTTAAAAATTCTAAAATTTAGAATTTTTTTACTATTTTCTAGGTAGGTAGAAAATCACTACTTTTGAATTGTCGAGACTCTAGAATCTTTGGATCAAGCTATTTTCTACCTATCTAAACAAATATTAAATAAAATGCTAAAAAATGTAAATTTGATCTAGATGTACATCCTATGTGGAGATCATGTTCCACGGTTCATATCGATTGTTTGGACTTTGAATATGAAGATATCGATCCATAGTACGAAATCAGTATGCGCTATGCATAATACTGTAGCCTGACTCACACATGAATATTCTTTTTTCTAGGATCTCAAAGAAACAATAAAAAAGAAAAAAAATTAAATTAAATACTAAATATAGATTCAAACATTATTATTTTAGTAATGTCAGTAGTCTCACATTTACTTGTCGCTTTAATATTGTCTTTCAAAGTGATATATGACAATGTTCTGAACTTACAATCTTATTTGGTTTATAATGCCAGCAGCAGTGGTGGATATGTCCATTCTCAATCCTTTATGGAAATGACCCAGATCCTTTAGAGTAGCAAATAATTGAAGGGTGTGTTCCATCGTCTGTGATAATTTCAGTATCTGATATAATTCTATTGAAATCCTCTGAACTATTTTCTCATGTGACATTTATCACTTTACATATGGTAATTTATACCTATTTTTTTTGTTTTCACTTGTTTGCTTTGCTTAACCATTCAGTGTTCAAATGGAACTTACAAATAAACACAAATACCAAATAAAACCTTATGAAGCTGTAACCATAACCAGTAATTGTGATCCCAATTTATCATGCCTTCAGTTTTAAACTTTGTTACCATGCCTGTATTTCGTGCATTGATGTCTCATTATTAGTCCTATAAATCCGACCAATTTCTGTACCAAAATCTATGTTTTAAACCACCAAATCATGTCTTTTACATTGAATATCTATTGAATATCTATAGAATGTGGTACTGCTGCGTTTTCATTCTTACTTTGCAGAAAACGAGCGAAATCAAGGAAAATTGTGAGTTCTGGAGCCCTACACGCGGGCCGCGTAAGATCCCACGCGGGTAGCGTCAGACTCTGAAATTTCAGCACCCGAACTTAAAACAGTCATAACTTTTGACTTGTAACTCCGTTTTGAGCGTATGACCACTTTTCAGAAAGCTTGTGAAAAGATCTACAATCTGAGCCAAAGGCACACGGGCCGCGTCAGATTCCACGCGGGTCGCGTCAGACTTTTCTGAAAATAGAAGCAGAATTGGAAACAGAGGCTAATTGAAGGAAGGTCGACCAGAAAAGATATAAGAGGGGATTTCTTGTACCTGAGAGGGCATTCTGTATCTGAGGGACAATTCCTAGGGTTAAGAGAGACGGCTGGCTTGGACGAAGAAGAGAGGAGCTGAACGAGAGTTTTGCGACGAATCTTCATCGTTCTTCTAGTTTTTTCTATGAACTCCTTTATCTTTATTTGTGTTATTTGTTCTTTGACTATGTGTGAGTAGTTTTCTTTGTTTCTAGGGTTACGATGTAGTTTGATACTTTGTTTTGTATGCATGTTGTTTGAATCTGTGTTGAATGTTAGTGTTTAATTGTTTGAGTAGTATTTTAATTGCTTTGTTGAAGTTGATTGAATGATTCTTGATTGTCTACTATTAGATGTCTATAGCATCTTTCTTGTAATTTGGCCTTGATGTTTCTTTCAACCAAACTTAGTATTTGAGGTAGATTTACGAGCCGTAAGGCGAGGCCAAAAAGTAACCGAGAGGTGAACATTTCCACTTATCGAGAGGTAGTGGTTACCTTTAGTAAACCGAACAATTAACTTAGATTAAAAACCTAAGAAGGTGAAATTGCATTTCCGATACCAGGTTTATTAAGCCAACAAACGAGAGTTGAGGTTTAGGAACATTAGGTTCGGTCAATGAATCCTTACACTAAAGAACAACGCAAAAACAGACAACTGCTACATTCACTCGAGGTCCACGCGGGCCGCGTATGAAAGTACGCGGGTCGCGTGTTCTATGCGGGTCGCGTATGAAAGTACGCGGGTCGTATGGGTACCGAGAGACAGAGTTGATAATGAAATCGAAAACCCTGGAAACGCTTTTCTCTATTTGATAAAAACCAAAATTTACTTTCTGTCAATTTAATTATTTCTGTCATTGATTGAATTTAGGAAATTAAACAAACAAACCAACCTTTTCCAACTTCTAGTACCTAATTAATTTAAGTAGAGTTCCAGATTTGATTTTGAAACCGTCCTGTGGATCGATACCTGACTAGACTATACGACAGGATTGTGCACTTGCAATCTTAGTCGGAAGTTAAATCAAGGTTAAAAGCTACAGCTTGCTGTAGTGAAACTTTGTGATACACTTTTGTGCGAACATGCATAACACAAATCAACTACAAACAAAGTTTAGCAGTAATTAATTGTTTGTTGTCAATGTCTTGTTTGTTTATCATTTTTTTTTCTATATTCATGTAGAGTTGAGAAGACTTAGTGAGAACAAAACTGGGAACAAACCATGAGAATGAGTGTAATTGATCTCATTTTTTAGGGTGCTTCAAATTGGAGTGTCTTTTTAGGGTTACAGCCACCATTTTCTCTTGGCATCCTGAGACACTACTAGTGTGCTGCAAATAACTTCAGTTGGAGTGTTATATTAGGGTTGTAACTACCCTCTTCTCTTTCCATCTGATGACACTATTAGAGTGTTATATTAGGGTTATATTAGGGTTGTAACTACCTTCTTCTCTTTCCATCTGATAACTACCCTCTTCTCTTTCAATTGGAGAGTAATATTAGCTTTGCAATTACCAACTTCCTTTGCCATCTAGAGACACTAGAGTGCTGCAAAGACTTCAATTGGATTGTATTAGGGTTGCAACTATTCTCTTATGTTACCTTCTTGAAACACTTCTAGTGTGCTGCAAAGATCTTCTGTTGGAGTGTTGTGTTAGGGTTGCAACTACTCTCTTCTGTTAATATTTGGAGACACTACTAGAGTGCAACAAAGACTATCAATTGAAGTGTCACATTTGGGTTGCAACTACCCTCCCCTCTTACCGTTTAGACACATTACTAGAGTGCTTCAGACACCTTCAATTGGAGTGATGTATTAGTGCTACAACCACCATTTTCTCTTGCCATCTAGAGACACTAGTGTGATGCAAAGACCTTCAATTGGAGTGTTGTAATGGTTTGCAACTATCCTCTTATGTTGCCATCTGGAGACACTTCTAGTGTCCTGCAAAGATCTTCAATAGGAGTGTTGTATTAGGGTTGCAAGTTCCCTCTTCTATTAACATTTGGAGACACTACTAGAAGTGCAACATAGAACTTCAATTGGAGTGCTTTATTTGGGTTGCAAATATCCTGCTCTCTTACTATTTGGAGACAATACTAGAATGCTTCGAAACACCTTCAATTGGAGTGTTGTACTTAGGGTTACAACCACCATTTTCTCTTACCGTCTAGAGACACTACTAGTGTGCTGCAAATAACTTCAATTGAAGTGTTATATTAGGGTTGTAACTACTCTCTTCTCTTTCCAACTGATGACACTATTAGAGTGTTCCAAGCACATTCTATTGGAGTGTTGTATTAGTACGACCCTCTTTTCTCTCCATACGGCAACACTACTAGACTGTTTCAAAAACCTTCAATTAAAGTGTATTAGAGTTGCAACTACCGTCTTCTCTTGCCATCTTAGAGACACTACAAGTGTGCTGCAAAGATATTAAATTGTGGTGTTGTATTGGGGTTGCAACTGCCCTCTTCTCTTTCCATCTGCAGACATTACTAGAGTACTGTTGTCACACCCCCGGACAACCCGCCGCGCATTTAAACGCAAGGCGTTAAGCACATCACATACATTATCAATAACACAACCAACAAGCCACTATATTAAACAAAAAGGAGTTCACAAACAAATAGAAAGGGAAAATATGTCAGACACGGCTAGTCAAACAGTTACCGCCATGTCTACACAATATATAGTTCATACAAATATAAATTTAAAAACAAATAGTGGCTACTTTAAGAACTTCCGCTAATTCCTCACTCGCGGCCTTCCTCCATGTCTTCTTCTCCATTTCCTGGAACTCACATAAAAGGTGGTACGGTGAGAGATCGAACTATCTCTCAGTGCGGGATTTAGTTCCAGCCCGGTGTTTTTACAAATCAATGCAGTTAATATCCCAAATACAATAAAGTAAAGTTTTCAAAATTTTCCCCCAAATTACCTATCAATTCGGATATGCAATCTTTTCAAACAATTTTCATTCCCGCCTCCTTTAAATTCACATTTAAGGTTTTTAAATTCCACACTCTGGAAATCCATGCCCGTACATAGAAATCCGGCGAATCGCCACACAAGGACGACCCGTTCAATCACACTCTAGATGGGCCATTGCGGGGACCCATCCGGCGAACCGCCACACAAGGACGACCCGTTCTGTTCACATTTCACACTCTAAGGTCTGCCACACACGGACAGCCTGATTTTCAAAACACATGCTGAGCCGTCTCACACGGACGGCCCTAATTTAAAGAAAACAATTCTTTTACATTCCCCATTCCCAATTCACAATCACAATTCCTGTCAATTCAATTCCATGCATTCAAGAACTCCTATCATGCAATTCTAAACAAAATCAAACGAATGTTCGACATCCACAACATGCAGTTTATCTACCAGATTTGAAAAAGGATTTCTTACCTCAATCCATGCATTTGTGTATTATTTGTAAAAAGACCAGGAACCCGCACCTGTATTCTCAGTGACCTCGCGTGTGTCGGGATCTCGCGTATTCTCAGCGTCTCCTAGAACCTCACAGTTTGCTCCTAAGTTTATAAACGTTTGATCAGGTTCTTAATTCTATTCGTATTTAATTCAATTGTCATCTAAACATCTTAAATAAAAATCATTAAATGGGTTAATGGGTTTCGGGTCTAGGGTTAGGGTTAGTGGGTTTCGGGTTAGGGTTCTAGGTTAATGGGTTAATGGGTTTCGGGTCTAGGGTTAGGGTTAATGGGTTTCGGGTTAGGCTAGGGTTTCGGCCAAAGAGAGGGAGAGGGGGTTCGGCCAAGAGAAGGAAGAGGGTTTTAGGGTTCGGCCGGCCAAGGGAAAGGGAGAGGGAGAGGGCAGGGTTTTCGGCTGGGGTCTCTTCGGGTCAGAAGCAGTCAAGGGGAAGGGAGAGGGAAAGGGCAGGGGGTTCGGCTGGGGTGTTCTTCGGGTCAGCGGCGGCTGTCAAGGGAGAGGGCGGGTAGAGAGAGGGGCAGGGGATAGTTCGGTTGGGGTAGAGAGGGAGGGCAGCGGCGAAGAGGGCAGGGGTAGGGTTCGGTTGGGGTAGAGAGAGAGGCAGCGGCCAGGGGTGGGGGTTCGGCTTGGCCTTGTGGCCGGCGGCAGCCAAAGAGAGAAAGGGGGAGGACCAAGGAAAAAGAGAAAAAAAGGAAAAAGAGAGAAAGGGAGGGAGAGACTTACAGTTAGAATGAGGGTTTGGCTGTGGGAAGAGAGAGGAGAGGGTATATTAAATGGTGGGAAGTTGGGCTGAATTTAGGTTCGATTTTTTTTCTAAATTGATTTTGCTAAAAAGGTTATGTCATCTATTAATAAAATTTTGCTAAAACGAAACGTTATTTCTTCTCATTTTTTTACCGTTTACTATATATTTATTATTATAAATTGTTGATCACTAATTTAATCCATTTTATTATTTTCTAAATTAGATTCTGTAGAAATTTATTCATACCAGTATTTAGAGGCGTTACAACTGTAAAGACCTTCAATTGAAGAGTTATATTAGCTTTGCTACGACCCACTTCCCTACCCATCTAGAGACATTACTAGAGTGTTGCAAATACCTTCAATTAGAGTGTTGTATTGGGGTTGCAACTATCATCTTATGTTGCCATCTGGTAACACTTCTAATGTGCTGCAAATATATTCAATTATGGGGTTGTATTAGGGTTGCAACTACCATCTTCTGTTAACATTTGGAGACACTACTAGAGTGGTACAAAAACCTTCAATTGGAGTGTTATATTCTGGTTGCAACTACCCTCCTCTCTTGCCGTTTAGAGACAATTCTAGTGTGCTGCAAAGATATTAAATTGGGGTTTGGGATGTTGAGGTTTTAGGGTTTGGGGTTAACATATGTTGCCATCTGGAGACACTTCTAGTGTGCTGCAAAATTCTTCAATTGGGGTGTCGTATTAGGGTTGTAACCACCCTCTTCTGTTAACATTTGGAGACACTATTAGAGTGCTACAAAGACCTTCAATCGAAGTGTCATATTTGGGTTGCAACTACCCTCCCCTCATACCGCTTAGAGACAATACTAGAGTGTTTCAAACACCTTCAATTGGAGTGTTGTATTAGGGTTAGAAGCACCATTTTCTCTTGCTATCTATAGACACTACATAGACCTTCAATTGGAGTGTCGTAAAAGGGTTGCAAATTTCCTCTTCTATTACCATTTGGAGACACCTCAAGTGTGCTGCAACGATCTTCAATTGGGGTGTTGTATTAGGGTTGCAAGTACCCTCTTCTGTTAACATTTGGAAATACTACTAGAGTGCAACAAAGACCTTTAATTGGAGTGTTCAATTTGGGTTGCAAGTACCCTCCTCACTTACTGTTTGGAGGCATTACTAGAGTAATGGGAAGACCTTCAATTGTAGAGTTATATTGGCTTTGCTACTACCCGCTTTCGTTGCCATCTAGAGACATTACTAGAGTGCTGCAAAAACCTTCAATTGGAGTGTTGTATTAGGGTTGCAACTATCATCTTATGTTGTCATATGGAGACACTACTAGTGTGCTGCAATGATCTTCAATTGGAGTGTTGTATTAGGGTTGCAACTACCCTCTTCGGTTAACATTTGGAGACACTACTAGAGTGCTAGAAAGAACTTCAATTGGAGTGTTATATTTGGGTTGCAACTACCCTCCTCTCTTGCCGTCTGGAGACAATACTTGAGTGCTTCAAACACCTTCAATTGGAGTGTTGTATTAAGGTTACTGTTCGCACAAAAGTGTATCACAAAGTTTCACTACAGCAAGCTGTAGCTTTTAAATCTTGATTTAACTTCCGACTAGATTGCAAGACCCTCTTCTGTTAACTTCAATTGGAGTGTTATATTTGGGTTGCAACTACCCTCCTCTCTTACCGTTTGGAGACAATACAAGAATGTTTCAAACACCTTCAATTGGAGTGTTGTATTAGGGTTACAACAACCATTTTCTCTTGCTGTCTAGGGACACTACTAGGGTTTAGGGTTTGGGGTTCGGGGTGGGGTTCGGGGTTCGGTGTTTCGGGTTTGGAGTTTGGGGTTTGGGGTTTCGAATTTCGGGTTTCGTGTTTTCGGTTTAGGGTTTTAGATTTCGGGTTGCAACTACCGTCTTCTCTTTTCATCTTATAGAACTTCTAGTGTGCTGCAAAGATATTTAGTTGTGGTGTTGTATTGGGGTCGCAACTACCCTCTTCTCTTTCCATCTGCAGACAATACTTGAGTGCTTCATACACCTTCAATTGGAGTGTTGTATGAAGTTTACAATCACCATTTTCTCTTGCCATCTAGAGACACTATTAGTGTGCTGCAAAGACCATCAATTGGAGTGTTGTATTAGGTTTGCAATAACCTCTTATGTTGCCATCTGGAGACACTTCTAGTGTGCTGCAAAGACCATCAATAGGGGTGCCGTATTTGGGTTGCAAGTACCCTCTTCTGTTAACATTTGGAGACACTACTAGAGTGCAACATAGATCTTCAATTGGAGTGTATATTTGGGTTGCAACTACCCTCCTCTCTTACCAATTGGAGACAATAATAGAATGCTTCAAACACCTTCAATTGGAATGTTGTATTGGGGTTACAACCACCATTTTTTTTTGCCGTCTAGGGATACTACTAGGGTTTAGGGATATGGGTTTGGGTTGGTGGTTGGGGTTGGGGGTTCGAGGTCGAGTGTTCGGGGTTTCTGTGTTTCGGGTTTCAGGTTTTGGGTTTGGGTTTGGGGGTTTCAAGTTTGGGTTTTGGGGTTTCGGGTTTTGGGATTCGGATTTTGAGTTTCGAGTTTCGAGTTTAGGGTTTCAAATTTCGGTTGCAACTACCGTCTTCTCTTTCCATCTTAGAGAACTTCTAGTGTGCTGCAAAGATATTCAATTGTGGTGTTGTATTGGGATCGCAACTACCCTTATCTCTTTCCATCTGCAGACATTACTAGAGTACTGTAAAGACCTTCAATTGGAGAGTTATATTAGCTTTGCTACTACCAACTGCCTTTGCCATCTAGAGACACTAGAGTGCTGCAAAGACCTTCAATTGAATTGTTGCATTAGGGTTGCAACTATCCTCTTCTGTTAACATTTGGAGACATTACTCAAAGACTATCAATTGAAGTGTCATATTTGGGTTGCAACTACCCTCCTATCTTACCGTTTAGAGACAATACTAGAGTGCTTCAGACACCTTTAATTGGAGTGATGTATTAGTGTTACAACCACCATTTTCTCTTGTCATCTGGAGACATTACTAGTGTGCTGCAAAGACCTTCAATTGGAGTGTTGTATTAGGTTTGCAACTATCCTCTTATGTGCCATCTACAGACACTTCTAGTGTGTTGTAAAGATCTTCAATAGGGGTGTTGTATTAAGGTTGCAAGTACCCTCTTCTGTTAACATTTGGAGACACTATTAGAGTGCAAGATAGACCTTCAATTGGAGTGTTATTTTTGGGTTGCAACTACGCTCCTCTCTTACAGTTTGGAGACAATACTAGAATGCTTCAAACACCTTCAATTGGAGTGTTGTATTAGGGTTACATCCACCATTTCTCTTGCCGTCTAGAGACACTACTAGTGTTTAGGGTTTAGGGTTCGAGGTTTAGGGTTCTGGGTTTGGGGTTTGGGGTTTGGGGTTTGGGGTTTTGGGGTTTTGGTTTTCGGGATTTTGGGGTTTGAGGTTAACATCTGTTGTCATCTGGAGACACTTCTAGTGTCCTGCAAAGATCTTCAATTGGGGTGTTGTATTAGGGTTGCAACCACCCTCTTCTGTTAACATTTTGAGACACTGTTAGAGTGCTACAAAGACCTTCAATTGAAGTGTCATATTTGGGTTGCAACTACCCTCCTCTCTTACCGTTTAGAGAGAATTCTAGAGTGCTTCAAACAACTTCAATTGGAGTGTTGTATTAGGGTTAGATGCACCATTTTCTCTTGCTATCTATAGACACTACATAGACCTTCAATTGGAGTGTTGTACAAGGGTTACAACTTTCCTCTTCTGTTACTATTTAGCTGTGTTGTAAATAACGGTATTCAGTCGTCGGACTGATAGGGTACCGATAAGTGATTAATCGGTATGCGGCCGACTAATCAGAATTATGCGGACAATTTAACGTTTTTATTAAATTTATGTATATATATCATAATTTATTAAAAATAATTTATTTAACTCATTAAACTTATCAAATAAACTTAATTTAACTTAGTTTTATTATTATAACATGACACTACGCTTATTTATTCTTAACACATAAGCATTTTACATGTTAAGTAACACATTTATTTAATGAAAAAATAAAATTGAGAATTAAGCATTTTCAAATACTAATAACATATTGTTTGAAAGAAATTAAACATTCCAACATAAAATCATTAAAATTAGTTTATGATAACAACTTAATTACATAAATGAACACGTCGTACTAATCGAAAAAATTACATCAGTAAGTAAGAAAAATATATGGTATATAAATAATAGAAGAATTAATCAATTTCAAAGTAAAGAAGAAAAAATATATATAAAAAATATTGAATGTATATTCAAGTATAAATAAAACTACAATATAAGATTTATAAAACTTATTATACACACTATCACAGAAAAAAAAATGTGAAAATAAATATTCACTGGAATAAACGGGAATAAACGGGAATAAAACGGGAATAAAACGGGAATAAACGGGAATAAAACGGGAATAAACGGGAATAAACGGGAATAACCGGGAATAACCGGGAAAAAACGGCAGATTAATCGGAAAAAACGGCCGATTAATCAGAAAAACAGCCGATTAATCGTTTTCATCCGCTAACATGCCTCCGTTAAGAGTGTTCGTGACGGTTAGGCCGCCGTTTCCGATTAATCGGCCGTTTAATCGGCCGACTAGACCGTTTTTTACAACACTGCTATTTAGAGACACTTCTAGTGTGCTGCAACGATCTTCAATAGGGGTGCGGTATTAGGGTTGCAAGTACCCTCTTCTGTTAACATCTTGAAACACTGCTAGAGTGCAACAAAGACCATTAATTGGAGAGTTATATTTGGGTTGCAACTACTATCCTCACTTACCTTTTGGGGGCATTACTAGAGTACTGTAAAGACCTTCAATTGTAGAGTTATATTCGCTTTGCTACTACCCTCTTCCCTTGCCATCAAGAGACATTACTAGAGTGCTGCAAAAACCTTCAATTGGAGTGTTGTATTAGGGTTGCAACTATCATCTTATGTTGTCATATGGAGACACTACTAGTGTGCTGCAATGATTTTCAATTGGGGTGTTGTATTAGGGTTGTAACTACCCTCTTCGGTTAACATTTGGAGACACTACTAGAGTGCTAGAAAGAATTTCAATTGGAGTGTTATATTTGGGATGCAACTACCCTCCCCTTTTGCTGTCTGGAGACAATACTTGAGTGCTTCAAACACCTTCAATTGAAGTGTTGTATTAAGGTTACTGCTCGCACAAAAGTGTATCACAAAGTTTCACTACAGCAAGCTGTAGCTTTTAAACCTTGATTTAACTTCCGACTAGACTGCAAGTGCACAATCCTATCGTATAGTTTAGTCAGGTATCGATCCACAGGACGGTTCAAAATCAAATCTGGAACTCTACTTAAATCAATTAGGTACTAGAAGTTGGAAAATGTTGATTTGGTTTGTTTAATTTCCTAAATTCAATACCAGCAATAATTAAAATGACAGAAGTAATTTAAATAACAGAAGGTAAAGTTTGGTTTTTATCAAATAGAGAAAAACGATTCCAGGGTTTTCTATTTCATCTTCAACTCTGCCTCTCGGTACCACACACGACCCGCGTACTTTCATACGCGACGCGCATGGAACACGCGACCCGCGTACTCTCATACGCGGCCCGCGTGGACCTCGAGTGAATGCAGCAGCTGTCTGTTTCTGCGTTGTTCTTTGGTGTAAGGATTTATTGACCGAACCTAATGTTCCTAAACCTCAACTCTCGTTTGTTGGCTTAATAAACTTGGTATCGAAAATGCAATTTCACCTTCTTAGGTTTCAATCTAAGTTAATTGTCCGGTTTACTAAAGGTAACCACTACCTCTTGATAAGTGGAAAAGTTCACCTCTCAGTTACTATTTGGTCTCGCCTCACGGCTCGTAAACCTACCTCAAATACTAAGTTTGGTTGAGAGAAACATCAGGGCCAAATTACTAGAAAGATGCTATAGACATCAAACAGTAGACAATCAAGAATCATTCAATCAACTTCAACAAAGCAATTAAAATACTACTCAAACAATTAAACACTAACATTCCACACAGATTCAAACAACATGCATACAAAACAAAGTATCAAACTACATCGTAACCCTAGAAACAAAGAAAACTACTCACACATAGTCAAAGAGAAAGCAAAACAAAAGATAGAAAAAATAGCCATAACAAAACCCGAAATACAAAGAAGATCCGTGAAGAACTTTCGTCTTTCGCTTCTCAATTTCGTCTCCAAGCTAGCCGTCAAGTCCAAACCCTTGAATCTGTCTCTCGCTCTCTCCAATGCAGAATAATGAATTCCTCCCCCTCTGTGGCAAGGGATCCCGTAACATCGCCAATCTGGCCGACCTTTCCTTCCTTGAGACTCTGTTTCCTTTCCTGTTTTGTTTCCGGAATAGGCTGACGCGACCCGCGTGTGTTGTGACGCGGTCCGCGTGTCTGTGTTCCTCGTGTGTGTAAAGAGGTGATTGTGTCTGTGGTCGCGTCGAGGTTTGATGCGGCCCGCTTTGGATGTGACGCGGCCCGCATGTAAGGTCTCAGAACTTGCAATCTCCCCTGATTTCACTGTTTTCTGCAAAGTAAGAATAAAAACGCAGCAGTACCACATTCTATGGATATTCAATGTAAAACACACGATTTGGTGGTTTAAAACACATATTTTGGTACAGGAATTAGTCAGATTTATAGGTCAAATATCGAGACATCAGTTACAACCACCATTTTCACTTGCCATCTAGAGACACTACTAGTGTACTGCAAAAACCTTCAATTGTAGTGTTGCATTAGGTTTGCAAATATCCTCTTATGTTGCCATCTGGAGACACTTCTAGTGTGCTGCAAAGACCATCAATAGGGGTGTTGTATTAGGGTTGCAAGTACCCTCTTCTGTTAACATTTGGAGACACTACAAGAGTGCAACATAGACCTTCAATTGGAGTGTTAAATTTGGGTTGCAACTGTCCTCCTCTCTTACCGTTTGGAGACAATACTAGAATGCTTCAAACACCTTCAATTGAAGTGTTGTATTAGGGTTACAACAACCATTTTCTCTTGCCGTCTAGGGACACTACTAGGGTTTAGGGCTTGGGGTTTGGGATTGGGGGTGGGGTTCGGGGTTCGGAGTTTGGGGTTTCGGGATTGGAGTTTGGGGTTTCGGGTTTCGGATTTCGGGTTTCGGGTTTCGGGTTTCGGGTTTTGGGTTTTGGATTTCGGGTTGCAACTACCGTCTTCTCTTTCCATCTTAGAGAACTTCTAGTGTGCTGCAAAGATATTCAGTTGTGGTGTTGTATTGGGGTCGCAACTACCCTCTTCTCTTTCCATCTGCAGACAATACTTGAGTGCTTCATACACCTTCAATTGGAGTGTTGTATTAAGTTTACAATCACCATTTTCTCTTGCCATCTAGAGACACTACTAGTGTGCTGCAAAGACCTTCAATTGGAGTGTTGTATTAGGTTTGCAACTAACCTCTTATGTTGCCATCTGGAGACACTTCTAGTGTGCTGGAAAGACCATCAATAGGGGTGTTGTATTTGGGTGGCAAGTACTCTCTTATGTTAACATTTGGAGACACTACTAGAGTGCAACATAGACCTTCAATTGGAGTGTATATTTGGGTTGCAACAACCCTCCTCTCTTACCGAGTGGAGACAATAATATAATACTTCAAACACCTTCAATTGGAGTGTTGTATTGGGTTACAACCACCAATTTCTCTTGCCATCTAGGGATACTACTAGGGTTTAGGGTTAGGGGTTTAGGTTCGGGGTCGAGTGTTCGGGGTTTCGGGTTTTGGGTTTGGGTTTGGGGGTTTCAAGTTGGTGTTTGGGGTTAGGGGTTAGGGGTTTTGGGATTCAGATTTCGAGTTTTGAGTTTTGGGTTTCGAGTTTTGGGGTTTCGAATTTCGGGTTGCAACTACCGTCTTCTCTTTCCATCTCAGAGATCTTCTAGTGTGCTGCAAAGATATTCAATTGTGGTGTTGTATTAGGATCGCAACTACCCTTATCTCTTTCCATCTGCAGACATTACTAGAGTACTGTAATGACCTTCAATTGGAGAGTTATATTAGCTTTGCTACTACCAACTTCATTTGCCATCTAGAGACACTAGAGTGCTGCAAAGACCTTCAATTGGATTATTGCATTAGGGTTGCAACTATCCTCTTATGTTACCTTATTGAAACACTTCTAGTGTGCTGCAAAGGTCTTCAATTGGGGTATTGTGTTAGGGTTGCAGCCACCCTCTTCTGTTAACATTTGGAGACATTACTAGAGTGCAACAAAGACTATCAATTGAAGTGTCATATTTGGGTTGCAACTACCCTCCTCTCTTATTACAACCACCATTTTCTCTTGCCATCTAGAGACACTACTAGTGTGCTGCAAAGACCTTCAATTGGAGTGTTGCATTAGGTTTGCAACTATCCTCTTATGTGCCATCTAGAGACACTTCTAGTGTGTTGTAAAGATCTTCAATAGGGGTGTTGTATTAGGGTTGCAAGTACCCTCTTCTGTTAACATTTGGAGACACTATTAGAGTGCAAGATAGACCTTCAATTGGAGTGTTATATTTGGGTTGCAACTACGCTCCTCTCTTACAGTTTGGAGACAATTCTAGAGTGCTTCAAACAACTTCAATTGGAGTGTTGTATTAGGGTTAGAAGCACCATTTTCTCTTGCTATCTATAGATACTACATAGACCTTCAATTGGAGTGTTGTACAAGGGTTACAACTTTCCTCTTCTGTTACTATTTGGAGACACTTCTAGTGTGCGGCAACGATCTTCAATAGGGGTGCTGTATTAGGGTTGCAAGTACCCTCTTCTGTTAACATTTTGAAACACTGCTAGAGTGCAACAAAGACCATTAATTGGAGTGTTATATTTGGATTGCAACTACCCTCCTCACTTACCTTTTGGAGGCATTACTAGAGTACCGTAAAGACCTTCAATTGTAGAGTTATATTGGCCTTGCTACCACCCTCTTCCCTTGCCATCTAGAGACATTACTACAGTGCTGCAAAAAGCTTTAATTGGAGTGTTGTATTAGGGTTGCAACTATCATCTTATGTTGCCATATGGAGACACTACTAGTGTGCTGCAATGATCTTCAATTGGGGTGTTGTATTAGGGTTGCAACTACCCTCTTCGGTTAACATTCGGAGACACTACTAGAGTGCTAGAAAGAACTTCAATTGGAGTGTTAAATTTGGGATGCAACTACCCTCCTCTCTTGCCGTCTGGAGATAATACTAGAATGCTTCAAACACATTCAATTGAAGTGTTGTATTAGGGTTACAACAACCATTTTCTCTTGCCGTCTAGGGACACTACTAGGGCTTAGGGTTTGGGGTTTGGGATTGGGGGTGGGGTTCGGGGTTCGGAGTTTCGGGTTTCGGGATTGGGGTTTCGGGTTTTGGGTTTTGGATTTCGGGTTGCAACTACCGTCTTCTCTTTCCATCTTAGAGAACTTCTAATGTGCTTGAAAGATATTCAGTTGTGGTGTTGTATTGGGGTCGCAACTACCCTCTTCTCTTTCCATCTGCAGACAATACTTGAGTGCTTCATACACCTTCAATTGGAGTGTTGTATTAAGTTTACAATCACCATTTTCTCTTGCCATCTAGAGACACTACTAGTGTGCTGCAAAGACCATCAATTGGAGTGTTGTATTAGGTTTGCAACTAACCTCTTATGTTGCCATCTGGAGACACTTCTAGTGTGCTGGAAAGACCATCAATAGGGGTGTCCTATTTGGGTTGCAAGTACCCTCTTCTGTTAACATTTGGAGACACTACTAGAGTGCAACATAGACCATCAATTGGAGTGTATATTTGGGTTGCAACAACCCTCCTCTCTTACCGATTGGAGACAATAATAGAATGGTTCAAACACCTTCAATTGGAGTGTTGTATTGGGGTTACAACTACCATTTTCTCTTGCCGTCTAGGGATACTATTAAGGTTTAGGGTTTGGGGTTTGGGTTCGGGGTTCGGGGTTCGGGGTCGAGTGTTCGGGGTTTTGGGTTTTGGGTTTGGGTTTGGGGGTTTCAAGTTGGGGTTTGGGGTTTGGGGTTTTGGGATTCGGATTTCGAGTTTCGGGTTTCGAGTTTAGGGTTTCGGATTTCGGGTTGCAACAACCGTCTTCTCTTTCCATCTTAGAGAACTTCTAGTGTGCTGCAAAGATATTCAATTGTGGTGTTGTATTAGGATTGCAACTACCCTTATCTCTTTCCATCTGCAGACATTACTAGAGTACTGTAAAGACCTTCAATTGGAGAGTTATATTAGCTTGGCTACTACCAACTTCATTTGCCATCTAGAGACACTAGAGTGCTGCAAAGACCTTCAATTGGATTATTGCATTAGGGTTGCAACTATCCTCTTATGTTACCATATTGAAACACTTCTAGTGTGCTGCAAAGGTCTTCAATTGGGGTATTCTGTTAGGGTTGCAGCCACCCTCTTCTGTTAACATTTGGAGACATTATTAGAGTGCAACAAAGACTATCAATTGAAGTGTCATATTTGGAGTGATGTAATACGGTAGAAGTTATCAATTCTAGAGTGCTTCAGACACCTTCAATTGGAGTGATGTAATACGGTAGAAGTTATCAATTGAAGTGTGCTGCAACTACCGTATGACACTTCAATTGATAACTTTTAGTATCTGAAGCACTCCAATTGAAGGTGTTTGCAAGCACTCTAGTATTGTCTCCAGACGGTAAGAGAGGAGAGTAGTTGCAAACCAAATATAACACTCCAATTGAAGGCCTTTGTAGCACTATAGTAGTGCCTCTAAATGTTAACTGAAGGGGTAGTTGCAACCCTAATACAACACCCCTATTGAAGATCATTGCAGCACACTAGAAGTGTCCCCAAATGGTAACAGAAGAGGAAAGTTGCAACCCTTGTACAACACTCAAATTGAAGGTCTATGTAGTGTCTCTAGATAGCAAGAGAAAATGGTGCTTCTAACCAAATACAACACTCCAATTGAAGGTGTTTGAAGCACTCTAGTATACTCTAAACGGCAAGAGAGGAAGGTAGTTGCAACCCAAATATGACACTTCAATTGAAGGTCTTTGTAGCACTCTAATAGTCTCTCCAAATGTTAACAGAAGAGGGCACTTGCAACCCAAATACAACACCCCTATTGAAGATCTTTGCAGCACACTAGAAGTGTCTCCAGATGGCAACATGAGAGGATAGTTGCAAACCTAATACAACTTTGCAGCACACTAGAAGTGTCTCTAGATGGCAAGAGAAAATGGTGGTTGTAACCTTAATACAACACTCCAATTGAAGGTGTTTGAAGCACTCAAGTATTGCCTCCAGACGGCAAGAGAGGAGGGTAGTTGCAACCCAAATATAACACTCCAATTGAAGTTCTTTCTAGCACTCTAGTAGTGTCTCCGAATGTTAACCGAAGAGGGTAGTTGCAACCCTAATACATCACCCCAATTGTAGATCTTTGCAGCAAACTAGTAGTGTCTCCATATGGCAACCATAATACAACACTCCAATTAAAGGTTTTTGCAGCACTCTAGTAATGTTTCTAGATGGCAAGGGAAGAGGGTGGTAGCAAAGCCAATATAACTCTACAATTAAAGGTGTTTACAGTACTCTAGTAATGCCTCCAAAAGGTAAGTGAGGAGGATAGTTGCAATCCAAATATAACACTCCAATTAATGGTCTTTGTTGCACTCTAGCAGTGTTTCAAACTGTTAACAGAAGAGGGTACTTGCAACCCTAATACAGCACCCCTATTGAAGATCGTTGCAGCACACTAGAAGTGTCTCCAAATAGTAACAGAAGTGGAAAGTTGTAACCCATGTACAACACTCCAATTGAAGGTCTATGTAGTATATATAGATAGCAAGAGAAAATTGTGCTTCTAACCCTAATACAACACTCCCATTGAAGCTGTTTGAAGCACTCTAGTATTGTCTCTAAACGGTAAGAGAGGAGGGTAGTTGCAACCCATATATGACACTTCAATTGAAGGTCTTTGTAGCACTCTAATAGTGTCTCCAAATGTTAACAGAAGAGGATGATTGCAACCCTAATACAACACCCCAATTGAAGATCTTTGCAGGACACTAGAAGTGTCAACAAATGGCAACAGATGTTAACCCCAAACCCCAAAACCCCAAACACCAAAACCCCAAAACCCCAAACCCCAAATCCCAAACCCTAAACACCAAACCCCGAACCCTAAACCCTAAACACTAGTAGTGTCTCTGGACGGCAAGAGAAATGGTGGATGTAACCCTAATACAACACTCCAATTGAAGGTGTTTGAAGCATTCTAGTATTGTCTCCAAACTATAAGAGAGGAGGGTAGTTGCAACCCAAATATACACTCCAATTGAAGGTCTATGTTGCCCTCGAGTAGTGTCTCGAAATGTTAACAGAAGAGGGTACTTGCAACCCAAATACAACACCCCTACTGATGGTCTTTGCAGCACAATAGAAGTGTCTCCAGATGGCAACATAAGTGGTTAGTTGCAAACCTAATACAACATTCCAATTGAAGGTCTTTGCAGCACACTAGTAGTGTCTCTAGATGGCAAGAAAGAAAATGGTGGTTTTAAACTTAGTAACACTCCAATTGAAGGCGTTTGAAGCACTCTAGTATTGCCTGCAGATGGAAAGAGAAGAGGGTAGTTGCGACCCAAATACAACACCACAACTGAATATCTTTGCAGCACAGTAGAAGTTCTCTAAGATGGAAAGAGAAGACGGCAGTTGCAACCCAAAATTCGAAACCCTAAACCCTAAACCCGAAACCCAAAATCTGAAACCCCAAACCCCGAACCCCGAACCCCAATCCCAAAACCCGAAACCCCGAACCCTAAATGCCGAACCCCACCCCCAACCCCAAACCCCAAACCCCAAACCCTAAACCCTAGTAGTGTGCCTAGACGGCAAGAGAAAATGGTGGTTGTAACAGTAATACAACACTCCAATTGAAGGTGTTTGAACCATTCTAATAGTCTCCAAACGGTAATAGAGAAGGGTAGTTGCTACCCAGATATAACACTCGAATTAAAGGTCTATGTTGCATTCTTGTAGTGTCTCCAAATGTTAACAGAAGAGGGTACTTGCAACCCTAATACAACACCCCTATTTATGGTCTTTGCAGCACCCTAGAAGTGTCTCCAGATGGCAACAAAAGAGGTTATTTGCAAACCTAATACAACACTCCAATTGAAGGTCTTTGCAATACATTAGTAGTGTCTCCAGATGGCAAGAAAAAATGGTGGTTGTAACCTTAATACAACACTTCAATTAAGGTGTTTGAAGCACTCAAGTATTGTCTCCAGACAGCAAGAAAGGAGGGTAGTTTCAACCCAAATATAACACTCCAATTGAAGTTCTTTCTAGCACTCTAGTAGTGTCTCCAAATGTTAACAGAAGAGGGTAGTTGCAACCCTAATACAACACCCCAACTGAAGATCATTGCAGCACACTAGTAGTCTCTCCTGATGGCAACATAAGAGGATAGTTGCAATCCTAATACAACACTCCAATTGAATATTTTTGCAGCACTCTAGTAATGTCTCTAGATGGCAAGGGAAGAGGGTAGTAGCAAAGCCAATATAACTCTACAATTGAAGGTGTTCGCAGACTCTAGTAATGCCTCCAAACGGTAAGTGAGGAGGGTACTTGCAACCCAAATATAACACTCTACTTAAAGGTCTTTGTTGCACTCTAGTAGTATTTCCTAATGTTAACAGAAGAGGGTACTTGCAACCCTAATACAACACCTCAATTGAAGATCGTTGCAGCATACTAGAAGTGTCTCCAAATGGTAACACAAGAGAAAAGTTGCAACCCTTGTACAACACTCCAATTGAATGTCTATGTAGTGTCTCTAGATAGCAAGAGAAAATGGTGCTTCTAACCCTAATACAACACTCCAATTGAAGGTGTTTGAAGCCCTCTAGTATTGTCTCTAAACGGTAAGAGAGGAGGGTAGTTGCAACCCAAATATGACACTTCAATTGAATGTCTTTGTAGCACTCTAATAGTGTCTCCAAATGTTAACAGAAGAGGGTACTTGCAACTCTAATACAACACCCCTATTGAAGATCTTTGCAGCACACTTGAAGTGTCTCCAGATGACAACATAAAAGGATAGTTGCAAACCTAATACAACACTCCAATTGATGGCCTTTGCAGCACACTAGTAGTGTCTCTAGATGGCAAGAGAATAAGGTGGTTGTAACCTTAATACAACACTCCAATTGAAGGTGTTGGAAGCACTCAAGTATTGTCTCCAGACGGCAAGAGAGGAGGGTAGTTGCAACCCTAATACAACATCCCAATTGAAGATCATTGAAGCACATTAGTAGGGTGTCCAGATGGCAAAACCCTAATACAACACTCCAATTGAATGTTTTTGCAGCACTCTAGTAATGTCTCTAGATGGCAACGGAAGAGGGTAATAGCAAAGCCAACATAACTCTACAATTGAAGGTCTTCACAGTACTCTAGTAATGCCTCCAAACAGTAAGTGAAGAGGGTACTTGCAATCCAAATATAACACTCCAATTAAAGGTCTTTGTTGCACTCTAGTAGTGTTTCCAAAAGTTAACAGAAGAGGGTACTTGCAACTCTAATACAACACCCCAATTGAATATCGTTGCAGCACACCAGAAGTCTCCAAATGGTAACAGCAGAGGAAAGTTGCAACCCTTGAACAACACTCCAATTGAAGGTCTATTAGTGTCTCTAGATAGCAAGAGAAAATGGTGCTTCTAACCCTAATACAACACTCCAAATGAAGGTGTTCGAAGCATATTAGTATTGTCTCTAAACGGTAAGATAGGAGGGTAGTTGCAACCCAAATATGACACTTCAATTGAAGGCCTTTGTAGCTCTCAAATAGTGTCTCCAAATTTTAACAGAAGAGGGTACTTGCAACCCTAATACAACACCCCTATTGAAGATCTTTGTAGCACACTAGAAGTGTCTCCAGATGGCAACACTAGAGGATAGTTGCAAACCTAATACAACACTCCAATTGAAGGTGTTTGCAGTACACTAGTAGTGTCTCTAGATGGCAAGAGAAAATGGTGGTTGTAACCTTAATATAACACTCCAATTGAAGGTGTTTGAAGCACTCAAGTATTGTCTCCAGACGGCAAGAGAGGAGAGTAGTTTGATGTCTCGTTATTTGACCTACAAATCCGACCCATTTCTGTACCAAAATCTGTGTTTTAAACCACCAAATCGTGTCTATTACATTGAATATCTATAGAATGTGGTACTGCTGCGTTTTTATTCTTACTTTGCAGAAAACGAGCGAAATCAGGGAGATTGTGAGTTCTGAAACTCTACACGCGGGCCGCGTCAGATCCCGCGCGGGTCGTGTCATACCCTGAAATTTCAGCACTCATAACTCTGTTTTGAGCGTATGACCACTTTTCGGAAAGCTTGCGAGAAGATCTACAATCTGAGACAAAGGCACGCTGGCTGCGTCAGATCCCATGCGGGTCGCGTCAGACTTTTCCGGAAACAGAACCAGGATTGGAAACAAAGGCTAATTGAAGGAAGGTCGGCCAGAAAAGCTATAAAAGGGGATTTCTTGCACCTGAGAGGGCATTCTGGATCTGGGAGAGACAGATTCTAGGGTTGGGACATGACGGCTAGCTTGGAGACGAAGTTGAGAAGCGAAAGACGAAAGTTCTTCACAGATCTTTCTTTGTATTTCGGGCTTTGTCATGGCTATTTCTTCTATCTTTTGTTTTATTTGTTCTTTGACTATGCTTGAGTAGTTTACTTAGTTTCTAGGGGTACGATGTAGTTTGATACTTTGTTTTGTATGCATGTTGTTTGAATCTGTGTTGAATGTTAGTGTTTAATTGTTTGAGTAGTATTTTAATTGCTTTGTTAAAGTTGATTGAATGATTCTTGATTGTCTACTGTTAGATATCTATAGCATCTTTCTAGTAATTTGGCCCTGATGTTTCTCTCAACCAAACTTAGTATTTGAGGTAGGTTTACGAGCCGTGAGGCGAGACCAAATAGTAACTGAGAGGTGAACTTTTCCACTTATCGAGGGGTAGTGGTTACCATTAGTAAACCGGACAATTAACTTAGATTAAAAACCAAAGAAGGTGAAATTGCATTTCCGATACCAAGTTTATTAAACCAACAAACGAGAGTTGAGGTTTAGGAACATTAGGTTCGGTCAATGAATCCTTACACCAAAGAACAACGCAGAAACAGACAGCTGCTGCATTCACTCGAGGTCCACGCGGACCGTGTATGAGAGTACGCGGGTTGCGTGTTCCTTGCGGGTCACATATGAAAGTACGCGGGTCGTGTGAGGTACCGAGGGGCAGAGTTGAAGATGAAATTGAAAATCCTGGAAATCCTTTTCTCTATCTGATAAAAACCAAACTTTACCTTCTGTTATTTTAATCACTTCTGTCATTTTAATTATTGCTATTATTGAATTTAGGAAATTAAACAAACCAAATCAACCTTTTCCAACTTCTAGTACCTAATTAATTTAAGTAGAGTTTCAGATTTGATTTTGGACCGTCCTGCGGATCGATACCTGACTAAACTATACGATAGGATTGTGCACTTGCAGTCTAGTCGGAAGTTAAATCAAGGTTTAAAAGCTACAGCTTGCTGTAGTGAAATTTTGTGATACACTTTTGTGCGAACATAGTTGCAACCCAAATATAACACTTCAATTGAAGTTCTTTCTAGCACTCTAGTAGTGTCTCCAAATGTTAACAGAAAAGGGTAGTTGCAACCATAATACAACACCCCAATTGAAGATCATTGAAGCACATTAGTAGGGTGTCCAGATGGCAAGATAAGAGGATAGTTGCGACCCTAATACAACACTCCAATTGAAGGTTTTTGCAGCACTCTAGTAATGTCTCTAGATGGCAACGGAAGAGGGTAATAGCAAAGCCAACATAACTCTACAATTGAAGGTCTTCACAGTACTCTAGTAATGCCTCCAAACAGTAAGTGAGGAGGGTACTTGCAACCCAAATATAACATTCCAATTAAAGGTCTTTGTTGCACTCTGGTAGTGTTTCCAAATGTTAACAGAAGAGGGTACTTGCAACCTTAATACAACACCCAAATTGAAGATCATTGCAGCACACTAGAATTATCTCCAAATGGTAACAGAAGGGGAAAGTTGCAACCCTTGTACAACACTCAATTGAAGGTCTATGTAGTGTCTCTAGATAGCACGAGAAAATGGTGCTTCCTGCCCTAATACAACCCCATTTGAAGGTGTTTGAAGCACTCTAGTATTTGTCTCTAACGGTAACAGAGAAGGGTAGTTGCAACCGAAATTGATACTTCAATTGAAAGTCTTTGTAGCACTCTAATAGTGTCCCCAAATGTTAACAGAAGAGGGTACTTGCAACCCTAATATAACACTCCTATTGAAAATCTTTGCAGCACACTAGAAGTGTCTCCAGATGGCAACATAAGAGGATAGTTGCAACCCTTATACAACACTCCAATTGAAGGTTTTTGCATCACTCTAGTAATGTCTCTAGATGGCATCGGAAGAGGGTAGTGGCAAAGCCTTTATAACTCTACAATTGAAGGTTTTCACAGTACTCTAGTAATACCTCAAACGATAAGTGAGGACGGTACTTGCAACCCAAATATACACTCCAATTA
>JAJGRW010004408.1:0-10849 GCA_025461045.1 Carex parvula | reverse complement strand
TAAAAATAAAAGGAGAAATAAAATTCAGCAGGGCAGGCTGGGCAGCTCTTGGTAATTTAGCCATAATTTAAGAATTAGCCTTTGATTTAGGTAAATGCACATGGTCTTTATGTAAGATGTCATGCATTCAAAATTCAGATGGAAAAATCATTTGTTGTAATAACAAAGATGTATGAAATTTAAAGGCCTAACCTTCATCTTTTTTCCAAAAAAAGTTTAGTCAAAATAATTTATGTATTAGATTTTTTATGAAAAAGAATGTACAAAATGAATCATTATGTGAAAATTTTCAATTACATAAAATAGAAAGAACCGATCATTAATTCGGTAATATGTGAGGTGATTTGGTAAATCATTGATAATAATTTGATTTCTTTAGAAGTGTTTAAAGAATGGAATTAATGATTTGGTTTTATACATATGCATTGAAATTCTTAATCATCTATTAATTTCCTAATTAATTTAGTAAAGGTTGTACCTCTAGGTAGGCTGCCAAAAAAGCTCATAGGTTCGTGATTCGATTGACTTGATTCAAAAAAAAAATTCGCAATTAACTCATTCGATTGAAGTTCGTTTTGAAACAAATCAAACCAGTTCGATTCGAATCTTATTCAAACTCAAACTCAAACTGAGTATAGTTCGTTTGAAATTGGTTCGCAAACTATTTAGGTTTGAATCTCAAATTAACATGCACCGTTCAAATTAGAGCAACGCTGTGGCTCAGTGCAAAATTAAAGTTTCATCAAATAAGTACAAATAGGTACTTAATATTATCAGATAAGATCCAATGCAATGTTTTTTTTCATGGTTGCAGCGAAATGCTGCCAACAAATATATTAATACTAAAAAAGGTTATTTACAAAAGCAAATTATAAAAACATCAAAATTTCTAAAAATACAAAGCTATTCAACTCGCAAAAATAATCAATTCAATGCAATGCTTAGTTTAAGCTATCCAAGTTTCAAAAAAATAACTAAGGGTGGTAGGGATGTCAAAAAAACTTGTAGTTCGTGATTCGATTGACTTCGATTCAGAAAAAAATCACAATTAACTCGTTCGATTAAAGTTCATTTTGAAACAAATTAAACCAGTTCAGTTCGAATCTTATTTAAACTCAAACTCAAATTAGAATAAGTTTGATTTTGTTTGATTCGTTTGCAGCCCTAGTTCTAGGGAGCCATACCTTGTCACCAGACTAGACCTAGATTAGACTCGACCGTTGTTTTGATCTGTCCGTAGTAGGCTCTGCTTTACAGCATGCACGTGAATGCATTCCATGGATGAAACAGGAAACAAACAAAACACCATTCTTTTCTAGCCGAGACATTTTCGGCAAGTCCAACGCAAAGTTCGGAGCGTGATGTCCGAAATTCATCAGTGTATTATGTCCAAAATATTATAGTTACTGGTAGATATATACTTGGCATTATGTCCAAAATATTATATGTACTGTAGCAGGGGTGAAAACGGAGCGAATACGGTAAAACTATATTTATATTTCTTTTCTAATTTTCTGAATATACGGATATGGATTGGATATCAGCCGATACAGATACGGATACGGATCAGATTGGATATTTGTTAAAATAATATTAAAAATATCAAAGTTCATAATATTTATCTAATTTTAATAGTGAATAACAATATTTTTTTATAATATATATTAAAATATATGGTATATATATATACTATTTGGATACAGATAATTGAAACATAAAATCATATTAGTATGTGGAGGGTTCAAATGCCTCCATTTTTCATGCCTCCATCATGCCTCCGTTTTTAAAAACTTTAATAACTCAAAATTTAAAACTTAAAAGTCAAAATAAAACCATTGGATATGATCTACATCATCTAATCTATGTACGTGTAAAAAATTATGATATTTCAATTTTATTTTGGTTGTTATCAAAAGCTTGTAAAAACGTACTAATGTGGATAATTTATATACGTTGATTTTTCAACTTATTGATTCACATAAAAATAAAATCGAAATGTGATAATTTTTTATGAGCACATAGATAAAATGATGTAGATCATATCCAATGGTTTTATTTTGACTTTTAAGTTTTAAATTTTGAGTTATTAAAGTTTTTAAAAATAGAGACATGGTGGAGGCATGAAAAATAGAGGCATTTGAACCCTCCTCTATTAGTATTTATATATACACGGATATTCGGATATCGGATATTCAAATTCGGATACAGATCGAATACGAATTGGATATTATCCATACCGTTTTCACCGCTACTGATGCGTTGAACCGAGTATGAATAATGTCCAATATAATACATGTTCTGAATCTTTCAGAAAATTTGGGATATGTGTTAATTAATACGAAATTTAATTTAGAGATGATACAAATTGCTTTTAAACTCCGGCACAGGATAGAGACATCTTAATATCTTGTTATTTTAATAATTGGTGTGAAATATGATTTGATGGATGATTGAACTTGACATTGATCCTACTATTTCTTCTTTTCTTATTTTCAAATGATAATAATAACAAGAGAATTTTTCATGTCGTCGGTGTTTTTAAAATGTTTAATAAAATTATTTTTGTTTAAAAATCTAATAAAATATTCCTAGTTAATATATACATGTCTTTATGTGTTCAGACAGCTACACACACGTGTGCAAATTAAATTTCTATATGCATTTAGTCTAAATGTATACAATAATTGAATTAAGGCAGCTCATTCATCTTGTATTTAAACAAGTATTTTTTTTTTAAAAACAATTATAAACGTATGGTCCGAAATTAAAAAAAATCAAGCATAACATCAGATTTTCAAAATCTCGAATCATAATCCAATTTCTGACAATGTTCAACGGTACCATTCCCCTCCTACCGATGGTATTCTCAACGGTATCATTTCTCTCATAACGCTGGCCTTATGGTACTATTTTCCTCATACTATTGGCAATGCCAATGGTAGGAGGATTTCTTGTAAGGAGTGTAATTTTCATGTGCGCTTCATTGATGTTTTTGTAATGAAATATTAATATTTTTATAATAAAAACATCGATGCATAACTATCGGAATTAACTCGAGTATAATACATTGGCGCGTCATCGATGTTTTTTCAAAGAAACATCGATGCATTGTTTTCAAACTTTAAATGGTCATTAATTTTGGTAGGAAACTCTGATTTAAATGTGTGTCCCAATTTGAAAAGCTCGCAAAGAGACAAATGTCGTGGTGTCTGGCAGTTATCGCTCCCAAAATCCCACATACTCAGAATTGTAAAAAATAAAAAAACAAAAAAAACATTTAATGCCTCAAAAGTTCAATTAAAATTTCTAATGAATAACGATCCGTTAATTATTCAGCAAAAATTTAATTTGACAATAACCAACATTTTAAAATTAAATATTAATATTTTAAATAGTATCGAAATTATTAACTATGCAAGCTACAATCAGATTTTTAATTATGTTTGAGAAGTTTAAAAGAAAAATTCTTCTACCACTATATTGCGAGTGGTATTAGGAAAATGATGTCAAGGGTACGAGGCAGATGGTACCTATTAGTGGTAGGTGTATACAGGGGCGGATCTACTGTAGTACAGGGTAGGGCAGCTGCCCTACCCTGAAAATCCAAAACTAATTTACAAAGACTGGATTTTGGGTCTTTGCCCTACCCTGAAAATTGATATTGCCCTACCCTGCAGCTCAATTAAAATAACTGGCCCATTGTATATTAAATTTGGTAAATTATATAAGATACGGTCCAATTAAATTCAATATGAAACCCGATTCAATAATTTCTTGCCCTACCCTGATCAAAATCCTGCATCCGCCTCTGGGTGTATACTATAAGAATGTGACAGTATCCGCAAAAGTAAAAAATAACTATCCGCGAGAGTATACTGATAAATGAATAATTTTTTTATTAGTAACGAGAGTATCTGCGAGAGTATACCGACAGTATCTCTCGCGAATACTGTCTCATTATTGTAGTATAATATGAGATGGAAAATGTGATGTTATGTTTGAATTGTTGAATTTTTTTTATGTTATGGATAAAAATTTCGGACGTATGGCTGTTAAACATATTGAGAAAAAATATTGATGTCAATCATATTTGAAAATTCGTGATTGGTAAGAGAAGAATTGAGAAGGAAACAAAAAACGTGACTCATAATTGATCTGTGGGCTGAGAGGCTGAGAGATGGCAGATTTGAAAAGATGGTTTGGATTTTCAGGCCAGGCGAATTTTATGTTTTTTGAATGACAAGCCACACGTGTCGCCCGTACGTGATACCCAAACGATTTTCTAAATCACAGATGGGAATTGGGATATGGTTGCCAAGCTACAGATTATCTAAAAGAGATCATTAGATCAGGTACATACACTACTAGAATCTCCAGTAAAGGCAACGGGAGCAAGTGCTTTTTGCAAGCGTAGGAAGGGTCGTTGCAAAAGATTTTGGTTTTCTGATTAAATTAATACAACTGCAACGGGAGGCCCTTGCAAATAATCACGCTTGCAAATATGTGATGGATCCCCTTGCTAATGTCTCCTATTGGCCCTTGCAAATAATAATACCCACCCCAAACACGATAGATATTATTTTATTGTGAATTGTGTTACTATTTGCAAGCGTCACCGTTGCAATTGTTTTTGGATTTATTTTTATATTATTAAATTCTAAAAGACATTACTATTTGCAAGAGGCACCGTTGCAATTGTTTTTGGATTTGTTTTTTATATTATTCTATTCACCAAGACATTACTATTTGCAAGGGTTCCCGTTGCAAATGTTTTTAAGATGATGTTTTTAAGATGATGTTTTTATTATTTTATTGTAAATGCCCTAACTATTTGCAAGGGTCCCCGTTGCAAATGATTTTACGTTTATTTCTTATATTATTATATTCCAACGCCCTAACTATTGCAAGCGACACCGTTGCAATTATTTTTGGATTTGTTTATATTATTATATTCACCAAGACATTACTATTTGCAAGGGTTCCCGTTGCAAATGATTTTAAGATGATGTGTTTATTATTTTATTGTAAGCGCCCTAACTATTTGCAAGGGTCCCCGTTGCAAATGATTTTAAGTATATTTCTTCTATTATTATATTCCAAACGCCCTAACTATTTGCAAGCGACACCGTTGCAATTGTTTTTAAGTTTAAGTTTATATTAATTTAATGTAAAATGACTAACTATTAGCAAGGGGCACCGTTGCTAATGTTTTAAAGTTGTACTTTATATTTTTTAATTGTAAAGGTGATAACATTTTGCAAGAGCCACCGTTGCTAATGTTGTTTTAGGTTGGGTTTATATTATTTTATTGTAACAGTCCTAACTATTTGCAAGAGTCACCGTTGCAATTGTTGTTTAGTTTCGGCTTATATTTTTTTGTTATATTATGAGACAATATCTGTAAAATTGTTCAAGGGGGTCCATATTTCAGTGGTCACTGGTTCAAAATCGCCCTTTGGCTGATTTTTGTTATTTTTCTAACACTTGCTGAAAAATTATGTACCATGTATAACAATAAGATTATAGCCCCATAATATATTATATTTGATATTCCCTTGGATACGAAACAGTAATATAAATGACAACAGTCAAATAGTTTTAATATCGTGGTTAAGGAGAAGGGAAATGATATTACATAAATGAAACCAATTCAACAAATGAAATTAACTAGAAATTTAATGTGTCATAAATAACAGCATACATTAATTCTGTTCACTTTGGTTGCCTTAACACAAAAGAGCCCATGCCAACGAAAGGGTGCCAAGGGCATATGAAGGGGTGGCTGTTCATCCTTCAAACACTATTTAATTGCTGCACCATTGCCCCCCACAATCTTCTATTCTGCAACAAACACAATATTAATTTTGTGATAAGAAAAAAAAACGATTAATAGAATGGAAAATGGTAATCCTAATACTAATCCTTCAAACACTATTCCTAATCCTCGAAATCCTAATCTGCCAAATCCTAATCCGGTAAATCCTAATCATACGCAAAGGGATGAAGAGGTCATAATCTATAATAGGCCAGTGGTGAAGGAGCCTGGAGATGGCTCCGAATGGCTCGTACCAGATCCTCCAGTGCATGAAATTTCCTCTTCGGACGAAGAAATCAATTGGTTACAACAGAGCCCTCCCGGTTACCCTTATGGCCCACCAGGAGAGCCTATGAGTTTGGGACTGAGGAGAAGCAAGAGGGTTTGGAAAAATGTTGACAAGAACAATAACGGACACCGGGTCAGATACTTCCCTAATAAGAAGAAGAGACACCCACGAGGGGGTCAAGAGGACTAGTTTGGATTGAAATTAACCTTTTTTACTATTATAACCCTAGGGATGGGGTAATTTCTTTGTTAGTATTCGATGTTGTTGGTTTTCATAACTGTGACTGTTTGTGTTCCATTATTTTTTTATGTTGTTACTCTATGTTGTATGCCGTATTATCTATGTAACCGTTCCATATCTGTTGAATTCATGTTTGTGAGGTTTTTGTTTGTTGGTTTGTTAAATCTACAATTGTTTTTAAATGTACCTGGTTCCCTACTGCAAGCCCACTGCTATGAGCAAATTAAACTCAATTGTAAAAATGTTAATTTTGACATAATAAGGACTAAAAGGCATAATTACATTTATGGGACTGACAAGATATATGTCGGAACTGAGCACATAAGGGAGAATCTTACCAGTATAATTAGCTAATAATGACAGCTAAGTAAAAAAAAAAGAGCAGCAAACTAAGAAAATGCACTGACCTCTTACAAGGTAGAAAGCCGAAACCTAATCACTTTGGTTGCCTTAACACAAAAGAGCATAATCTTCTCCTCTGCAGCAAACACACACAATCACAATATAATTAGTCTTGTGATCCGAATATTAAAAAAAAAAATGAATAGAATGGAAACTGTAAACCATACCAGCATAACAGAATGGAAATGATAGAAAACCAACAAACCTATTTTTTTGTGAGAGGCAGTCCATGTACAAAAATGCCTGGTACAGTACCAGTTTTTTTTTAGAACCAGAATTTTAAAATGCTCTCAGAAATTGTACAAAAATCAGAAAAATATGAAATTTGTTTCTGTTTGTCCATGAAAATGTCCTTTATTAGCTCATAAAACAGTTTGATCATATTCAAAGTGTAGATATGGTTCTAATTTTGGTTTGTATAGAGTGATGTTTTGGGGTGGTTTGGTGCCAACAGTTTGCCACTTTGTTTTCTCTTATTTGGTTGCCTGGTACATCACTTCTGGGTGTACTTGGGGATTGGCCTAGGGTATTTTAACACTGACATACACACAATTACTAACTTCAAATACGTTTTGGGGGTTTTAATCTTGGATTATATGCATGAGAAGAGCAAAGATCAACAATCAAGAGATCAAATATTCAGTTCCTCCTTTTTTTTTATCAAAGTCATTTTTTATGGTTTACATGGGCCTTGTCAGAACAGTACATGAGATTTTTATATTGAGGTCCCTAACTTGTTTCTATTTGTATTTTTCTAATTTAAAAAAAGGCAACATGAAAGTAAATTGATATCGGATTATACCAGCACAATACCGTATTGTGATTTAAAGATACATTCTAAATGATGGCAAGTAACTCTAAGATTTACCTCACAGTGCTAGGAATTTTTATTGCTCAGTTATTTGCACAAATCAGTGCAGTTTGCTGTGCTTGTTGTGCTTGCTGTGCTTGGAATTGTACCTCACAATTTTTCTTACTATATGGAGTGTGCTTGCTGTGCTGTGTGGCGAGTTGATTTAATTGATTTAATTGGTAGTTTTGTTGTGCTGTGCTTGCTGTGTTGTGTGTAGAATGTCAATATGGATCGCCCGGTACTAACAATATTCAATTAAGTCCCAAACTAAGCATGTATTGAAGAAATTGTAAATATGTGACTTCTTACCAATTAGAAACCATCCTCCTCAGATTCATAAAAGGCCCCCCAATGAGCTTCTTGCCCAGCTGGCTCCATGTCATTCTCTGCCTCATCTTGCTCTATCGGGTTACCGTCGTTCGACCTAATTGGTTGTGTGACCTCCATGATATCGTCCACTAGGTCGAAATCGTCTTCTTGAATGACCGTATTATCCCAATCAAAACCTGGTCCGTCCGAGACCTCGATGTGATTGTCCATCATTTCCTCTTGGTAAAATTCGAGGTTTGCATCGTCTTCCTCGTCACGAAACTGGCCTTTCGGGGTTGTTTTGAAAGCAACCCACCATTTTTGTCTTTCACGGTCCGGAGAGGCATAAGGAAGGTAGCTCACTTGGACCGCTTGACATGCCAATACAAATGGCTCATAAGTTTTTAGCCGAGAAGCATGTTTAAGCTAATTTAGTTTTCATTTAACTAATTTAGTTTTCATTTAAGCTTTCCCTTTTCTATGGTACTGATCGCAATATTATTTCTGATATAGTAGCAAATGGTACAAGAGTGAGTGAAGTAAAAAATTGACTAAATTGTCTTAGAGTTGAAACCTTGAGTTCTTGACACACTGAAATTTTTAGTTTAGTGACTCACAGAAATGGTCATGTAATTGCTGTTACAAAGTCAGAACTCAAAATACAAGCTAATCACCATTTAATTTACTCTCTTCTCGACCTAAGAAAACACCGAATTAATAGAAGAAGTGCAAAATCATCTTGAAAATGGAGTAAAATGTACTGGGAACAAAATAGACATATCAAATGAGTTAATCACCTTAATTTTGTGCTGTCCCAAATGTACATCTCTAAATTTATCAAAAATTTACAAAAGGGGCCAATCATGTGTTGGTACCGAACTTGCAATACATCATGATTTCTGAAGATTTGAAATATACATACTCTATCACTTCTATATATGCTGACTGTATACTATCTATCACTTACAAAGGAGTAAATTGCGCTGGTACAATATATAATTTTATTATCATTAAATTTAGGGTTAATTTCTTGTATATCCTCACAGACTCTTCTAAGATGCCTTATTGCAAATTCAAATCCTCCCAGTGGGATTATTGGATTGAGTTGAAATTTGTGGAAATGTTTCCCTGTTATCTGCTATATATGCAGCTGAAATTTAGAGATTTAAATTAAAACCAACAGAAATTTATCTCTGTTTTAAAATGAGAAGATGATCATATTTTTCTGGTAAACAGTATATGGATCTGACTGTTTTTAGTAAATTCTTAGAAAATGGATATCTGACTGTTTTAGGGTCCAACATACAAATCTTTCTTAAACTTTTTTATTGTCACAAGTTGTTTTCAAAAGGCTTAGCAGTTCTCAGATGGATCCTGCTCCGATAAGTCGTATAAAGTTCCGTATGGTAGAATTAGTGTTTGACATTAAAAAATCATAACTAATTCTTCATTCATCATCAATTGGTTAATTACTTTATTTATTATTCAGAGATTCAAAGGTTCAAACTACTGAAAGAATTGGAAGCAACTTGTGAGAAATCCTAATGAAATGGACATCTCTCCTGACTTTGACCCAGGGTTCTATGAGTAAGCTATATCGTTGTTTATTTCTGAGAAATTTGAACTACGCCATAAACCAGACTTTGACCCAGAGTGCCCGAGTATCTCTCATGACTTGAGTACATAAGAATTTAGAGAACTCTTTGAGGGCATGTGAAAAATTAACCCTTAAATTTATAATTTTAGATTTCTGAAATGGTAAAATTGGGGGAAAGGATATGAAGCAGGGAACAAATGGTCAATTTAGAATTTTATTTTCATTAAATTATACTTTTAAGTTGTAAAATTGACAAATGGGTATATTAATAAATTAGTTAACTCTAGATGGGTAAATAACTAATTGTTAAATTTAGATTCTTGTCTTTACATAATGCTAATATTTCATGATTTCGTGACTTTCATGATTTTATGTCTGAAGTATTTTTGAGACGCTTTTTATTCCTAATATTTCATGTCTTTACATAATGCTAATAATTAAGAAAAATATTTAGGCGATAGACAATAGATCTTTATTGTTACCATAGTTAGGCTACAATACTATGCATAGCGCACACTGGTATGTACTATGATTTCATATCTTTACCTTGGATGTTCAACCAGTTGCTTGGAACTGCTAAACATGATCTCTCTGTGAAAATTTACTTGGTGACTAATTTAATATTTTGTAAAATTTTTTTACTATGTTTTTGAGATAGGTAGAAAAATACTACTTTCGAATGGTCCTGAATCTTTACACACGGTGATTTTCTACCAATCTAAAAAAGTAGTAATTTTTTTTTATGAGAAATATAAAATTTGATCTCCATAGACATTCTCATATAGAGATCATGTTGAACAGTCTAGATGAATTGTTTGAATTTTAAAAATAAAAATATGAAGCCATATACGTTATGCCTAGGCTCGCTCTTGTACCCCTATTGCTATGTATTGCACTAAATTGGTTTCAGTGATTAATTCAAGCAAACCGACTCAATAACATCCTTAAACTACACAGAATAATATTAAAATGAATAAAAAACACGTATTATTTGGTTTGATCTAAACTACTGTTAAAATTTTCAATTATACCCCTTTGCTATTATTCAATTCCATATTGAATGAAATCTAGTTGAAATAGAACCTATAAATTGAATATAACTCTAAAAAAGCTAAATACTAAAAATAATATTGATGGGCAGCAAACAACGAAATTATACTTGTATATAAAATCCCAACGATAAATATCAGCATCTTGTCAATTTTCATTTAGGTTTGTCTAGTTAATCAAAAGTAGACTAAATTTAACAATTATTATTTACCCCTCTAGAGTTCACTAATTTACTCTAGATGGGAAATACTAAAGTTCAAGTAGTCTATTAATGACAAACTTAAAAAGTAAAAC
>JAJGRW010004407.1:0-26949 GCA_025461045.1 Carex parvula | reverse complement strand
AGAGGAGATCGCCAGTTACACATGGATTTGATACACGTTCCAAAATGATGCAATATGTTGAAAATCTGTGATGCTTTGAGGTTCTGGCTAACCATAGAGGAGTATTTCCGTTATTATCTGTAATTTTCAGAGATAACTTCATTAAAAAATTTGCTCAAAGTTGATGAACATAATTACATATAACCTTGCATAAGAAATTGCGAGCTTAATTTATTTATACCGTATTACTGTTTTCAGGTAAAGAGATGCCACATTGTGGAATTGTATTTTGTACCAACATTATACAGATTAGGGAGCAAAAAACTTCTGTTTGGAGACACTAATTTGCTAAATTAACACAAATGGAAACTGAATCAAAAAGAATACGAAACCTGTATTTCTAAGAAGGCATCACTGGTTTTAAATCTGGGCCATTTTTCCAAAATGCAACCCAAAATTGTACATAATCCTTTAGAATCCTGGGCTACCTTTCAAAGCAATGGCCTTGCATGGTTTTTAAGTTTTGAATTTGTACCCATTTGTTTTTCCCAAAAAATGCAATCTTCAGTATTCAGTTTTCTAATGTGTTAATTTTGGAATTTATTGTTTTGAACACAATATTTTTGCCAATTATAGGCGTCACTGGTTTGTTTGGCACTTGATACTTGCCAGTGTATTTGCATCAATTAAAGTAGTGTTGTAACTTTGGAATATTCACGTACCATTGGTACATCCAATTATGAAAAAAAACATACCTTGAATGTTCACGTTGCATGAATGCTTAAGAAGCACCACAACACAGTTTTCATATCCCTTTAATGCTGCTATATGCTGTTTTATGAAAAGAAATTAACAAAAATGAGATATAATATGCTGCAAGCATGCATGTTGGTTTAAGTTTTATAACTTGAAATTGGGTCATGTACCAGGGGAGTTCTTCCTTTTGAATCGCTTATATCCGGATCCATACCGACTTTTAGAAGATCCTCCAAAAACGCACTATTTCCAGTTGCAGTAACAGTCAAGAGATTGCAAGGAATGTTGGTCTCATCACACACTTCATTTTCTCCAACCAAATCCTCTATGCTTACATCTTTAAAATCTATTTGCCGCTAAAACTCAATTAAAAGAAAAAGATCAGAAAATTCAAACTGAAAGTGTACTTAATAAGCTAATAACAACTAATCATTGTCCTTTATTCCAAAAAATGGGAAACTTTTTGATCTAATTAACTGATGTAATTTCATCAATCAACATACTCTTTTGAACGGGAAATTTACAGATGTAATTTCAGAACAATGTTAGTAAAAATTTAGGAAAGGAAGAACTGGAGAAGTACCTTGAGAAAGTTTTTCATAATTATTATACTGTCCTCTTGTTTGCTTCTCATGGCCTCTTTAAGTGTGCTCTGTTTCAGCCTCAGGAGTTGGCATATTGTTTTCGAACGAAATGTAAAGCTCTGAGGCTGGTCAGAGAGAGCACTTGCTTCTCCAAACATATCAGTCGTTGTCAAAGTTTCCATCATCTTTTCCCCCTCTTCATCACTGCAATGTATTACTTCAACATCTCCTGATACTACTACGTATATGTCCTCAGGTGCCTCATTCTGCATTATCACCTCTTCGTTTGGTGGTATATATTCTGGTTTCATTTTAGCTACCTACAGTATCGAAACCAAAAAATATAAAAAAATGGAATTCTTAATATTATGACTGCAAATTTAAGATAATGGAAAAACAACAATTGGACATAGTAATAAGATTTCTATACTAAACAATGAGCCATCCATTGCTCTGCATCATACCAAATCTTCTCCGCAAGGACATGTGGCGCCATCCTTCGATCTGAAAGACTTTCTCTCATTTCACTGTTTCCATGTTTCAATTTGGACCAGTAGATACTGCCTATGCAGCAAGTAAGGGTTATCTGGACTTGGTCAATTTCATGACTATTTGGAGAAACTATAGTACTTAACTGTGTCATTGTCATGAGTTTCAGTATAAATGACTTGGTCAATTTCATGACTATGCAGCAAGTAAGGGTTATCTGGACCGCCTCCAAAAGCTACCTCATAATAATTAGTTAGATTACAAAGATCTTCACAAAGCAATGTCAAAAAGTAGCTTTAAATAAAAATAAAGAAATACTGCAGAGGTCCTGAAGTGTTCCATAGTATTTGCAAGCAACACCCGACATATGGCATTTTTTTGGCATAATCAAGCATCATTCACTTGATTTATTTTGACAACCAAGTATTCAGGACAAGTATAAGAAAAAAATGGATACTAAATGCCAATGATAAATAGGTAAATCATAAAGAAATTTTGTAAAAAGAATTATAATGTATGATTACCAAACTGAAGAACAGCCATTCCTGGAGCCCCAATAGCCTTCCTTAATTGAACAACATCCTCTGATAGCAAATCGCAAAGAGGGCAACAAGGCGGCCGGTACCAAGGCGTCAACCTCGCCTCACGACCGTCACCAAAATCAGAAAGCACCACAAGGAAAGCACACCAGGCACCAGGACAGCACAAGGAAGGCACCAGAGCAAAAATCGCAAGAAAGGCACAACATTAATGAAAGACAAAGCAAATGTACTCAGAAGAATAAAACCACTGGCCAACATTAATGAGAGACAAGTTTAATTCTTGCAAGATGAATAAAAAGGATCTATAAAATAAAATAAAATAATTTTAATACCTCCTCCAGTGAAGCATTTCCAGCTCTCTCTCCTCCAGTGAAGCATTTCCAGAAAAACTGGTATCTTAAACTGGTACTAGCAGGCCGCAATAGAGAGGGAGCAAAAAAAGAAGGGGGCAGTGTCAGCAGTTGAGGAGTTAGGATTACAAGGGTTGAGAAGTTGTTACCATGTGGCCTCCGTGAATTTTGGAGCTGCTAAAGCTGCTGGTACCAGTCTGAGTTGGAGCTGCTCACGCTGCTGGTACCAGTCCAATTCCGACTACAGTACAGAAGAGAAACTGGTGCGGGGCGAGGCAGCAAGGCGAGGTAGCAAGGCGAGGTAGCGGGGCGAGGCAGCAAGGCGAGGCGAGGTAGCGGGGCGGGGCGAGGCAGCAAGGCGACTCGGGTGAGGTAGCGGGGCGGGGCGAGGCAGCAAGGCGACTCGGGTGCTCGGGTGCTTGGCGGAGCCGGAGGCAGCAAGGAAGAGGAGTGCGTTGGGAGATCGCGAGGCTGATCGACTCAACTCAAAATTTCGCGGAAGGAAGAGGAGTGCGTTGGGAGATCGGAGGCAGCAAGGAAGAGGAGGGTTTTCGGGAAAGAAGAGGGAAATGAAAACATTTCGCGGCTCATCGAAACTTATAAAAGCTGGGAACTAAATTTTGTTAGTTCAACACCGACTGTTTTTTAAAAAAACAGTCGGTGTTGGTAATTGCTCAACACCGACTGTTTTTTACAAAAAACAGTCGGTGTAGGTATGAGCAACACCGACTGTTTTTTAGAAAAACAGTCGGTGTTGGTGACTGCTTAACACCGACTGTTTTTTGGACAAAACAGTCGGTGTAGGGTATGAGCAACACCGACTGTTTTTTTTAAAAAACAGTCGGTGTTGGTTTACTGACGGTTTTTTGTAAGAGAACAGTCGGTGTTGAGATTGTTCTTATTTACGATTTTACCAGCAGTCTCTACACCGACTGTTACATATTAAAACAGTCGGTGATTGAGGGTCGGTGAAGGGGTTTTTTGTACTAGTGATCGAAAATTATCAATATCTTAACACATAATAAGAATATGAATATAAAAGCTTTAATCTTTGATATTTCTTTCTTTCTCTAATTCTTTTAGTTTCTTCTAAAATAATTAAGTAGTAGAAGTATGAGGGTTGAGCCATGAGGTCTCCCTTCATATGAAAACTATATTAATTATTTTGTGAGGATGTTAAAAGAATAATAAAGTGACAATAAAAAAAATTAAACACAAGAGGTAGTAGGGTTGAGCCATGAGGTTTCCCCTATTATTCTCTCAACCTAAATGATCAAAGGGCCTATTTGTGCAAAGGGATTGATTTAGTCAATAATTAGTGCATTTACATGCATGAATATTGGCAAAAATTAAAAACTATGTGCAAATGGGGAGAAATTGAAGTCTAAAGTATTAAATGATATTAGCATTAGCTATGATATGTCATTTGTGCTTTAAACTTGTGATATTTCGATGATTTTCCCTTTGGGACCCATTTGTGTATGGAAGAATATTTGATTTCCTAAGCAAATATGCTAAAAGAAATTAAATATTTCAAATATATACAAATGGTGAAAGATGGAAGGTTTGAAGTGTAAACAAATGACAAGTTGGATGTTTGCATCTCTAAACCTAAGGAAATCTTAATGACATGTTCTTCAAAAAATATCAAAAACATGATTTTAAACAAAATCAGGGGCTTCCTTGCATAAAACCACATTTTGGCAGATTTTAGACATCATTTTCGGAATTTTGGATTTTTTTTTTCTTTTCCTTTGTTCATTGGTACCAAAGATATAGCAACAAAGGCTATGAAAGTCCATAAAAATGATGTTTAATTCATGGAATTGGTTGTAAATGTTTTAAATCAGTCCCTAATACCCTCTAGAACAAAGGACCAATATTAAGTCACAAAGCATGCACCAATGACACAAGAAAAGTACTCAAAAGTGTCAAAATGACATTCCCTGATAAACAGTACCTTCCAGACTGGTACAGGGACCAAAATGAAAAATGGACTTCACCACTGGACAGAGGACTTCAAAACACACAAAATGGACACCAAGTTTGCACTTTTCTGACTATATTTCGATTTTATACGAATTTCCAAAGTTCAGATTCAAAAACAAAAAAAAACAGCATTTAAATAAAAAAGGGGCTGCTGTTGGAAAATGGGCAGTACCGAATGACAAAAAAAATCAAATCATAAAATAAACATCATAATTAGATAGAACATTTAAAAATACACAAAATAGACGTAAAGATCATATTTTTCTGACTTTGTTTCAAATTGATATGAATTTTTAAAGGTTTAATTGTTGAGTACAAGTAGAAATCAAATAAACAGCTGCACGGATCTTGAAGCAATCTGAGGCCTTCAGTTCTGGCGCCATAATGGGGTTTGAATGAGAGCACGGGTTTTAAAGTCCAGAATACACATCGAATGGTCAGCATGAATCCTGAAGCTCGGCCCACATCTTAAAGCCCAATACACCAATCTAAGAGACCTAAAAACCCGAATCTCAAAGTCCATACAATAAATAAAATCATAAATCAATCCCCTTTTATGGAAGACCCCCTCTAATTTTCCAATGTTTGCAGCGAAGCACCTGTGAATTTACAAAAAGGTCCCTGACAGCATAAAACTCTTTCAAATAAGCCCTTAGAGGCCCAAATTTCACATGAAACCTTGTCTAAGACCCAAATCACAAACCCACACCCTTCCAGCTTTGTAAATAAGCCCCCTGGAAAAACATAAATACTTACGAATAAGTCCTTTTTGGCCACAACTTCTTCATTTCAAGTCCGAATTGACTCAAACCACCTCCAAACGAACCCAAATTGAACCCTCCATCTTTTTAAACCGAAATTGAACATGTCCAGACATCAGCCAGGCCCTGAAATGACGAAAATACCATTTTCTTCATATTTCAATTATTTTCTCTTAAATAAAAATATAAATAAAGCATAAATATATTTTCTCAAGTACAAATATGTTTATAAAAATAAATAAAAATGTGTAATAAAGGTATTTTAATAATAATCATTACATCTCGTGCATGCATATTAATTAAATACCTAAAACAATGATAATCAAAGAAACACATGAAAACCAAGTACATGAGTTTCCCCTTTTAGCCCCTTTATTCAATCCACAACAAACAGGCACAAATCCCGAAACGAACGAGGTATTCAGTATGGCTTGGGAGGGTCATCTGATGTAATTAACAGCGGGGGCTTGCGCCCGTTGGGAGTTAAACGTCCCCACAATCATTAAACTCTCTCGATGGACCGATCATGAATCGTAGGTCTGTCGAGGGTGAACCGGAAGGAATAGCGGAAAGAAAGAAACGAATGTTTCGAGTTCGATGTTCTTTAACCAACAGAGAGCATTGAACCATGAGACATTTAAACACACATGCACACACACCTTCCATACATAACAGCTGTGCAACTTTCTGCGCCCTACAAGTACATCTCACTAAATTAATATGTATAAAAAGTTGAAACAAGTGTGCTAAGAACTGCCTAAATTACCCTTGCATATTTGAAGACTAACATAAAAATTAGAAATAAAATTCCTGTAATTGTAAGATTTAAGTGTACAAGTCTTTACAAGTATACTACAAGTATCTGTGAAGGAGAATATACAAATTAAGTTGAAAATGGACCTTGAACAGTCCATATCACACATCGACAGTGGTAGAGAAATTTTGACCCTAAACCAAATTAAGTTGAAAATTAACAGATAACAAAATGAACAAAACCCTAAACCAAATCTACGTACCAGTGTGTCTTAGAGCATCTCCATTGGTGCAATTGATTTACAATTGCAAACAGCTGTCATGGAGTAATTGAAATCAAATTCATTTCTTAATTGCAGAATTTTCGCATTGATGCAATTGCAATTACATCTCACATGTCTTGTACCCTTCATTAATTTTACTACTCTTCTGTTCATTCAAACTCTCCCCCGGCTCGACATCATCAAATTCCAATCGAAAAACCATGATTTCCTATCCATCTTGCACTGCACAATTATTAGAGATGTATAATCAACAAAGATGCTCTATTTCATAAGATGAAATCTTCAAAATTTGCATGGTTTGGCTGGGTAATAAGTACCTGAATTTGGCCAACGGTTCATACAACTGGGTAATAAGAAAAATAACGTGATGGAAATTATTGTCAAAATATCATTTAAAACACATTTGCAGCATACCACTTTCATATTGGTACAACTTAACAGTACCATCAGTTGCAGCTGATGCCGAAATTGGTATTGTACCGTACCATGTACTGCAGTTATAAATGTAGATAGACAATTTTTCCAAATTGAAAAAAATGATCAACAAAATTCAAATTAAGAAATCATTAATTGTGACGTGCTTTACAAATCATGTAGGATTAGCTCTCGTAAATTTAATGCCCATAAACCTGTTTCAAATATGCAAATAAGTAATTGGATGAACAATAACCGTTCCTTCAGATACTAGGTATATATGAAGAGATAAGTTCATACTTTAATTAAAGCTGGTATTGGCAGGTCAATGTCTCCCATAATACCATAATGCACAGTACCAATAAAAGAAAAGCTAGTTAAATTTTAGAATTAGTAAGAGTAGAAATTTCAAGGAGGCATTTTGTCGAATACCTGGCGAGCATCTTCATCGTCAATGCACTCAATGGGGCTCTTGCGGCCAGTGTTCCGCTTCATCTTGGATCCAACTAGCGTAGCCTCACTGTTGTTGCTGCTCACGAACATGGCCTGATTATTCGTCATTTTGGTGGGAATTTGTGTGTTGAACTTATCTGCGTGTATCTGTTTTCTTCGTTCGTTAAGCAGAGAGAGAGAGAGAGAGATCGACAAAAGGAGAAAGAGGAAACAAAACATGCAATTCTGAGACGGAAACAAAGGAGGTGGGAAGACAAGAGAGAAGTTTCTCCGAGATAGGGTTTAGAGGATTTTCTTTGGGAGTTTCAGCAATGTCTACATAGAGGGTTGAGAGGAAAGGGTTTTTTCCATTTGGCTCCGGTTGAGAGGTCGGAAGTTAGTGCGGTGACGATCGGGGTCGTTCTTCTTTGCTTAGAGAGTAAAGAGGGGAGGAACTTATGAGGAGAGGGTTTAGTCGATTTGGTTTTCAAAAAGAAAAACAACCAAGTCGGTGAAATTTTGAGAGGGAATTGAAGGAGGGAAGTGAAAATTTTCAGAGGGTTTAGTCGGTGAACTTATGAGGGATGAACTTAGTGCGGTGACTATTTTCTTTCTATACCCAAAATTGAAGGAGGGTTAGTCGATTTGGTTTTCAGAGAGTGGAGATGGAGCACAGAGAGAGGAAAGATTTTGGAGTAAGAGTAAAAAAAACGCTAGAAAAGATAGAAAGGGTTTTCATTTTTCATATACTCTGAGGTAACGTAATATCTGTGTTTAGATCGGGCCGTGTAATCATCTTCACGCACCAATATCAAAAATCCTATGCATCATCTACTGCCGGATCTAAACAGAAATATTATGTTACCTCAGAGTATAGGGACTCCCTACCCACAGCTATTAGAATGAATAAATCAGGACCGTTTTTCACTTATCAGACGGCGTGAAAGCTTGATATTTAGTAATCACCTGATGCATGTACAGTAAATTTTTATACATGTAATTTTTATATTTATATGGTCAAATAATTTTTATACATGTAATATTTATATTTATATGATCAATAATACTTATACATGTAATTTTTATAGACTTTCATCATTATATGCCCCTTCAAATTTACAAAACATTTTTTGACCGTTCATTTTCACACGAAAAATCAACGGTCGATCTGCAATCAAATCATTTCAAATCTATTTTAAAATGATCAAGGGATAACATTGAACATGACCAACATAAGAGTTTGAAAGTTTTATTATGTATGAGCTTCGATCCTACACGAAGTGTTTATGGCCATACGATTCTTCAATTTTCGGTCAAATGGATGGATAGGTAAAAAAAAATATTTTTTTGTCAAATTTTGCTGCAAGAGAATAAATGCAATGCTCTTTAATTTCAACGGTTCCGATCGAGCAGCGGACGATGTATTCCCGTGCGCCTTCATTAACTCACAAACGAGAGTTTATGTAACATGAAACATAAACTCTTGTTTTGTGAGTTAATGAAGGCGCACGGAAATACATCGTCCGCTGCTCGATCGGAACCGTTGAAATTAAAGAGCATTGCATTTATTCTCTTGCAGCAAATTTTGACAAAAAAATATTTTTTTTTACCTATCCATTAAGTTGACGGAATATTGAAACATCGAAAGGCTATAAACACTTCACATTGGATCTAAGCTCAGACACAACATATCTTCAAAAAATTTATGTTGGTTGTGCTCAATATCTTCCCTTGATCATTTCAAAATAAATTTGGAATAATTTCATTGCAGATGGACCGTCGATTGTTCACATAAAAATCAACGGTCCGCAAATATTTCCTAAATTTGAAGGGGCAAATAATGATGAAAGTCTTTAAAACTGACACTTATAAATATAATTTGGCCACAGAAGATGTACCTAATTTTTAAAAAATATTTGAATTTTTTTCATATTAATTGATGTACATAAATTACCTAATTAGTATATATCACGCGTCAAGCCGTCCGATAGATAACGAATGACCGTCCGATAGATAACGAATGATGCTGATGTTGTTATTTATGAGGTTGTGGGTAGGGAGTCCCAATTCTCTGAGGTAACATAATATTATGTTTAGATCCGACTCTTTGTGATGCACATATTTCTTTAATATCCGTGTGAATTGATGATCAGATGTTCCGGATCTAAACACAAATATTACGTTACCTCAGAGCATATGAAATCTTTCCAGTAAATGCGATACAAATCTCTTCTATTTTTACCCTCTGGATTTGGCGAGATCTCCCATCTCCTCTTTGTAAATAAGATGAAAACCAATTGATCCACAAAATTTTCACTTCCCTCCCAAAATTTCACTATTATTCCTTTCCCGCACTCCGTGTCGATCTACAAAATTTTTGTCATATCCCGCTCACCCTTTTCCTCACTAAACCTAGCCAACACCTTCGCCTAGGGTTTAAACCCCGTCCTCCTCTCAGCCGCACCCGCGCTCTCCGCTCTGTCTCCGATCAGCAACCGATAACTGGTTTCGTTTTAATTTACCGACACTAGTATTGTTCTTTCTTACATGGACTGGAGCATTGGCCACTCTGTCTGGCGCCAAGACGGGTCGGTCCCCAAGAGACAAAAGGGTTGTCAAGGATGATGTCGCCTCTGAGGGGCTTTGGTAAATCTGAGGTGCAGACGTGCCGAAGAGTTTTGATTGCAGAGGTTTACAGAGGTCAAGGTGCAGGTATGTGTTAGTGCTTTCTTTACTTTCTGATTTTACCGGATGACAGTAGGTTGTTCACAGGGATATTATTATGATTTTATGCTGACTAATTAGGGAGTTTCAGGCAAAATTGATGTAAATGGGGTCATTTTTTTTCCAACTCCAACAGACAAGAATTGGGATTTTAAGTGTGGTTTGCATTTGCATCATGTTTGCTTGATACTTGTTTGAATTGAACTTGCTGAGACGTGTGTAATTAAATTTTTGCATAATTTCAAAATCATGAAAGTGAAATTGGAACTCTGTTAAGCTGTATCTACTTCTCTGAACAATTCGGAGATAAAAAAAGTGAAACTTGAACTCTATCAAAGTATATTAATTATTAGTGGATGTAATAATTCATTATTTCTTTTTGTTTAAATTGTAGGGTTCATGTGGATCATGTTGATCTTTTAGCACAACAGGAGCAATTGAATAATATATTTTATTTAAGCCACAACTTGCATCATTCTGATAAGGACTCCAGACTTTTTGTGTGCTTTTGACTTCATGATTGAGAACGGTAGTAGAATATTCATATGGTTTTTTTTCTTAAACTTGCCACACATTATGATGTCACTTTGAATTTTGAAATTTGGTTGTATATTAGATTTCACAACAGTACATTATATTAATTGAAAATTGCTTGATGATAAGTGTTAATAGCTCCTTGGTATGTGTTGTTCAAATCTTCTATAGAGTAGGCAAAGTTTAAAACAATCAATCATATCCAAACTAATGCATATGAGGTGACTTTAAACTAATTTTGAGTTATATATACTCTTGAAATTGAGAGATTCTCAGTGGAGAATATTCTGCTTATCCAGTGATTCAGTGATTTGGAAGGATAGTCTTATAATTTATCAAGGTTAAATTTGTTGTAGGTATTTGTGAACGACCAATTTCTTAATCGGGACCCAAAAAACAAGATCAAAGTGCATATCATTTCGGCACAGGCCTACCACTCCCTCTTCATGCATAACATGTAAGTACATATACTAACACTTTCCCTTTAAGGTTAGCTCTCCAGTCAAGCCAAAGTTTGTCAGATAAGTTCATCTCGATCGCTGGCTCTTCTCATTATAAAATTATGAAATATGGTTGAGATTGAAATATATTGAGAAGATTGAGTAAATTATGAAATATAAAGGATACTTGGTCCAAGTAAAGTTATAAGGCAAAAACGTGCTTTGTAAATTAAATTCAATCAAGCAACCACACACACACAGAGAAATGGCCTCCTTTGTTTTCCAGAGGCAGGCAAGTACATACTTTCTTCAATTTTTATTATTCTTTCTCAATTATTGTTTTTTTTCCTTCTTTTACAGTGCAATTAAATGTGGTTTGATTTATTACAGTACACTTTACCATCTCCACCTAGTCAAAGCAAAGACTGCACGAGCTTTTATTCCTAAAGAGTTCAGACTAGTTGAAGCCTTTGGGTACTAATAATTTCCTCTTCTATTTATGAGAACGGAGTAGGTCCGATGCCCATCGGACCTACTTTTAGGTTCAACGAGCATAATGACTGTCCCCTCTAATTTAAGATTTGTGTGCACGAAAAAATTGAAACAGACTGCACTAAGTCTAATTTATACCCTTGCTGTAACTTGCCAAAATGACAATTCTCAAGTTGCTTGTAGTAGTGTGTTAAGATGTGTATTACTTGAGGTCATTGAATTTGAGATTTCAGAGTTTTTGTCACCATGTTATTTAGGTTGTAAAATATTTGGTAAATAGAAGCCTTAGACAATGCTTTGCGAGTGTAATGATATCTCATAGTGCCCATGAAAATCATATACAAGGCTAATTCTCCAGACCTGATGAACTGGTACCAAAATATCATAGTATAGCATTGCAACTACGGCCATGCCCCTGTATAACACGAGATGACATTAATCACATGTGGCTATCAGTCTATATTCTTCTGAAATTCCAAATTTGTTGTTCTGTGTTGAAAGAGGTGATGTCATATTGCATTTGCAAAGATTTACAACATTTCATGTCCTTTCCTTGTGCTAAATAATTTTGATGAAAATTACTATGTTGTTCTGTGTCTATATTCTTCATCATTTTTTGCCCTTTCCTTGTGCTAAATAATTGTTATTTTCCAATCTTATTTACGTCGAATTTCAATTGGTAATAATTGTTCTAAAACTCAATGTCACCTTGTCGAAATAATAGATCTTATGTAGTCATGTACCTCATTTTAATATGCAGTGTGTTTAGTTAATATCATTTTGATAAAAAAAATATTAGTCAACATGTACGGGAAACTGCATTGATGTACACTATTAAAATTATCACTATAAATTCTTGCAATAAAATATAATTCTTATTATGTTTGAATATTTCAGGTGCTTGGTGGTGCGCAAGCATTCAATCTTATGCTTGATTTTGATCTCGTCACATGCATCTTTGTCCTGGCTCTTGCCTCTAATGTTCTTTTGTTTTTTCGTCACCGGTTCAGTATGACTTGTCATCCCTCCTTTTTGGCTCTTTAGAGATTAAAGTTCAAAAATGGCTTCTATGTTTTATATTTAGAGATCTTTTTTTCGATTTATTAATTCACACCCGTGGTGCTGTTATTATTTTTTTTTTTGCTGTTAAAGGCAGTGTAAGCAATATAATAATGATCTTTTTATGCAAACCATGTACAAACTTCTTAAATCTTAAAGTTGTTCTTTATAATCATCCTTATGCAAAACTTTGGCTAACTCAATTTTCTGCAATGGTTAAAATAGTTAATTGAATAAAATTAAAAATGGATTTTTAAACTAATCTTGATGCACACTAGTATGAATTTATGTTCATGACTTGAAAATGTTTAATGATCTCAGGTTGCTGGCAAGTTCAGAAACAGTGGCCAAACATGTGTATGTGCAAATAGAATTTTGGTACAAGAAGGTAATCTTAAACTCATTGTAGAAAATTTTGGTACAAGAATTTTGGTTCAGCAACAGTGACCACATGAGCCAGGGCAATCCATGCACCATCTTTAGTTTTTGGGGTGACACAAAATGGGTTGCAGAAATCTTACACTCATGAAGAAATGAATGCAATCTTAGTGCAAGAACGAGATCAACATCTTAATGAGGAGCGGGAAGAGAGGAAAAGAATGCAAGCAGAAATAGGTGTGCTCTTTTGGTGATGGGTCGTGCTTATATTTTGGGTATAGAAAGAAAATAGTTGTGCTCTTTTTGGACTTATTATGTTACAATGCATGCTTGAATTTAAAATGTTGATTAATTAGAAATAAAATGTTACTCTCTATGTTTTATTGTATTGTTCTTATTATGTTTCAATGGAAAATGTAAAAGATTTCTTGGTTGTCACTGGGTTGGTACCAAATTGGTACGGGTACTAAATTGGTACCGGGAGAATCATAGAAATTCGGCACGATAATATATTGCTGGAACGTCAATTATTTCCATCGGAATATCATTACAAATATGGGGTAATACAGTGCATGCAATAGTTCCAAATGATATCCTTGCAAATAATCTGGTGGGGCCCACCAGCATTATCCATGCAAATAACTTGGTGGGGCCCACCTTCATACCCATGCAAATAAACAAGGGGGCCCACCTTCTCTATCCATGCAATTACTCCCTTCACTTGCCTTGCAATAACTCGTGTGGGACCCACACTCTCTATCCTTGCAAATACTCAGTTGTCTATCCTTGCAAATACTAGGGTGGGACCCACGCTCTATATCCTTGCAAATACTTCCTACAGGGGCCAATTCTCAGACTTGTTGCATGGGTACTTGTTCCATGAGAAAGTCCATGCAATAAGATTTGGAAAAGTTATTGCATGGATAGCCCATGCAACAAGTCTGAAATTGAGTATTTGCATCGAGGCTTGTACCATGGGTAGTTGTTACATGGATAACCCATGCAACAAGTCTTTTTCGGGCTTGTTGCATGAGTAAACCCATGCAACAACCGAAATTTTATCCATGTAAGAAACCAAAATTCTAGTAGTGAGTTAATGATGTTGTGTTACATTTTTATATAATTAAATATAGTGTTAATGTATACTTTACTATTAATTAAATTTATGATAAAACTGGACATAATCTATAGGTGATTTATTCCGAGTATTTTGCTGAATAAATAATCCCTGATTAAAATGAATATATTTTATGAGTTAATTGTTTTTATTAAGTATGATGATAAAAAAGTAATTCCAAATAAACAATTTTGAACCGAGCCTTTATTATTATTCATTACTCAGATTGAGACATTGAGTTTGATTTGTGCTGTCTTCCTATTTTTTACTTAGAAGACGGACATTTCTCTAAACTACATATTTTTATATTTTAAATAAATAGTAAAATTGTTACTATATAAATTTAAAATGAGTTTAACTAAAAAGACAATGAATTTGGTAAATTTGTGAGTTTTTCAATTTTATAGAGGTAAATACACAATTAATTAACATATCATGCATAATTAGATTGTAATTTGAAGTTTTTGAGGGGGCATAATGAAAATCCCCCAATTAATTAACATATCATGCATTACCATTTGCAAATAACAATACAATCTCCTGCTTATTATCATAATCACAAAATTACCTCCTCAGTGAAAGCAGAGAAGGCAGCAGAGAAGGTCAGAGTTTTTGTCAGCACAGACGTAGTGAGCCCGAGAAAAGCCCATGACCCCACCGGCAACGGGCCAAGCACGAGCCCGGCAACCGTAGACATAAAAATAGCAAGCAATTGCCATGCCTGTTGCGAAACCTCAACCGGTCTTGGTACCATAAACCGCATAGCAAGACCCAGGGGCGGATGCAGGATTTTCACCAGGGTAGGGCAAGAAATTATCGAATCGGGTTTAAATAGCTAATCGGGTTCAAACCCATTTTATACTAGAAATTATTAATGGAAAAGATTAATAATTCATGTACCAGTTAGGTTTCTAAGATCTAATAATTCAATATACCAATTAATTAGAGTTCTAAGACGTGATAATTCAATATTACTAAGCACAAATTCAATCTCTAATTAATTAGGGTTCTAAGACCTAGTAATTCAATATTACCATTTACCAATCACAAATTCAATCTACCTATTTAAATAGAGTTCTAACTCTAAGATCTAAAAATTGAATTTACCTTTGTAACGCGTCATGAGACTCGTCATTCGGGCATTCACGGCATTTCTCAGGTCATCTCCAGTTAGATTCCTAAATTAAAATGATATTCATTAGTTATTAAAATACTGCCCTTATAGAGCACTTGATCACATATACATGGTGTGTTAATACATTCAGGTACTTTTGGCAGAAAAAAAGGGAAATTTATGGTACTGTCAAATGCAGGATACCAGTATAAGCTGACAATGTTATAATTTGTAATTCAGAAAATCAGAAACTCAGTATAATAATGTATATTAAAACAAAAGGCAAAAATGATAAAACCCAAGCAGGCCTGGCATCTTGGTTCTCCCAGAAAATGTTGTGACCCCGCATCATGATCCGATTGGCACGCACAAAATCAATGGTGTGCTTCTGAGTCAGAGATACCATCTTCATTCACAAAACCCAAGATCCAATCGTGTGCTACTGACAAAATCCAATTGCAGGCACCATCTTGTTTGCATCTCTGAGTCAAAGAGTTTTACCACTGGAGAGGTTTTGAGTTTTTTTTTTGTTTGCGTTTCTGAGTCAGAGACAGAGAGGAGAGCTCCGAGAATTAGAGAGAGAGCAGCGTTATTTTTTCGTTTCTTCTTTCTGGATCAGCGACAGCGCATGTATTATAATTATTTGTTGGGCTATCTATTTATTTTGTTGGACTATCTAAAACATATTAAATTGTTGGACTCACATCAAGGCTCAGGGTAGGGCAATCTTAATTTCCAGGGTAGGGCAAAGGCCCAAAACTCAGTTCTTGTAAACTAGTTTTGAATTTCCAAGGTAGGGCAGTGCCCTACCCTGAGATTAACTGGATCCGCCCCTGGCAAGACCAATTCCAACTGATATAGCAAAAGGTACCGGCTTTACCCCGGATTCGTACTGGCATTACTAGTACATTCCTTTATCTTTTGGGTTTCAGGTTTTATCAAAGGGATTGATGATGAAGCAGCACGGAGAGGTAAAGGGCGGTGGCGGAGAGAGACGGAGGAGGTGGGGAGGGAGAGAGGGAGAGAACGGAGACATCGGAGGTGGTGGGGATAGTGGTGAACTGGAGGCGAAAGGAGAGGAGGTCGGCGTAGAGCAATCTTCTCCATTGGAAAGAGAGAATGGAGAAAGAGAGAGCGGAGAAGTCGAGGTGAGAAGAAGGCGAGAGACGAGAGAATTTGGTGGCGCGCAATTACCGGATTCATAAAACCTATGGTAATAGAAATATTGAGTTTAGATATGGACCGTCTGATCTGATTTAGCACGAATATTGAAGAGTTTGTACGGTTTAGATCTGTACTCAAATATTCTTTTACCGCAGAGGGTGATGAATCTGCAATGGCCACCTGATCACAATATAAAAATACAAAGCAACGAATGAGAAGAAGAAATATGGGCCACTGGAGTGCCTACGGTCCCACTGGTGAGTGGCTATAAATGGGGAGTATATTCGTTGTAGATACTTGGTAATGGAAACGGTTAGGTGGGCCATGGTCAATATGGGCCGTGCGGCCTGTCTTTGGTCGGGTCTGGATTCCTAATGTAACTAAAAAACTTGAGTTTCAATCATGACCGTCAGATCAAAATACGGATCAATTTGATTCAAGATAGAATTTATTATATATTCGTGCATATTTTAATCAGGGAACCAATTTGGGTCCGAAGGGTTCCACATTCGTCTGATCCGCTTTAAGTTTTGTTTGCACGACTATTAAAGCTGACGTGCATACATATTAAAGCATCACGCACGGAGCTTAAAGCGGATCAGACAAACGTGGAACCCATTGGACCTCAATTAAGTCTGATGTCCATCGGACCCAAATTAGTCCCTCTAATCAAACGTTTGAAATCGAACTCAAAGTTATTTTCTAGGATCCAAATTGCAATGGTTGTAGGTCCCCTAAAATAGTTCGGATCCTCTGAGGTAACTCACATTTTGAGTTTGAATTCGGACTGTCCAATCAAAATTCAGACCAATCTCGTAGAAGATAGAATGCACATGATCACTTTAATATGCGTGCCGATAGCAAATCGGACTGTCCGGATATAAACTCAAACTTCGAGTTACTTTAGATGATAGAATACCCAATAAACCAACTAAACATATCTCACAGCAAGTTGGACTGTGACAGCAACCCAAGTAAGAGAGACATTTGCGTTGTACCTTGAACTGAAATTTGTTATTACCCATTTCGTGTAAAAAAATTTAACCAAGTGAGAGGTATTATTCTGTACCGGGACAAATGAAGTCAAGTCAATTCAGACTTGAAGGCAGAGACAGGGAGGGAGACTTGGACTTGAGAGTTGATTTAGTCATGCATGTTATATTTACCAGTATAAAATGATGAAGATGGAAGAAATCAAGGCACACTGTTACTGGTATTGTGTACAGTTTTTTAGAAGCAAAATGAGGAGTACTGTATTCATGATCCTCTTTTTGTTTCTCAGCGCTATGACCATGCAAACTGTTTCTCGACCAATCAACTACGCCACCATATCCGCGGACAAGCCGGCCTACCGTGACAACAAGTTAACCACCGGTGGAGGTAAGTGTTCTCTCTCGTTCCAAGTGACTTAATGATCATGTTCAACCAAAATTAATAATGAATAACATCGTGGTTTTTTTTTTTTCGCTGTTTAGTTAATCTAACTCCATAAATATTCATTAATATGTTCTCAACTTTTGCACAAATTCAGCGCCCGATATTGTAGGACCTAAAAGATCTCCAATTCATGGAGGACGCAAGTGCTGCCCAGAGTTGCATGCTGCTAGGAGCCCTCCTGGTGCTTAAAGAATGATGGAGATTTCTGAAAACTAATAGTAACAATTAAGGATGATCAATTATGTAATTATCAACTTTAATTAAAGCAAGTTTTGAGAGACAACATAATTGTGGATTTTACTAATAAAGTAATTTTATATGATTTGGCTGTACTTGTACTATAAATTATTTGGATATATTGTGTTCAAATCATCCAATGAATGTCTTGTGAATTGTGATGTGCATTGCTCCTCTCATACAATACAAACTATCCGAGTAGAAAAGAAAATGGTATTGGCTGTATAAGTACTCTATCAGAAAATGAATCCAATTTTGATTTGAGCATTTCATCAAACACCTTAATGGCATGAATCTATTCCATAAACTCAACTCAAAATTTCTAGATTTTCAAGTGTTTTACAAATTATATTTTACTACTATCATAAGATTACTTGAAATATTTGATCGTCTTTTGTGATTTGATTCGGTTTCAATCCAAGTCTCGAAAACGAAATTGAGCCACAGTCGAGGATTGAAGTACAAAGGCAAATTAGCACCCAGAGAGGAAATTAAAGTGTTGGGTGAGAAATTGGAAAATCGATTGCAGGGAATATTAAAAATTAAGCAAATTATTTATGATTTGATTTTTTTATTTTATTGCAAATTATTTATGAATACAGAATTGAAGTGAAGTCAATTGAAGCCATTTCTCTCAACTGGATTGGCCTATATATATGGTCATAGTCAGTTGCCCCTTGTTTCTTTTGCGATGAGATTAATATGACTCCATATTCATATGTTCTCTACTTTTGCACAAATTCAAGGCCAAATACTATGGTCATAGTCAGTTATTACTTTTACTATATACTATATACTATTTGGATATATTGTGTTCTAATAATTCATCCAATGTATTAAATGAAATTCCAACAAATCTTGTGAATTGTGATGCATTTTTAACCAGTGTACAATGAGTTTGTTGGTCATGGTGATGGGCCGTGCGGCCTGCCTTTGGCATGGGCCCTCCATCTTATCGTTGTTACGATGTTTGGTCATAGGTTATAGTAAGCCCACAAGCCCAAATACTGCTCAAAGCAAGTTCAGATTTTCTATTACATATTTTGAAGAACATTTCCTGTTGCAAGGACAAATACGGATTCCCCGCATCACAAGTTAGGAAAAGCACTAAAGAAGTTTGAAAACAAAAGCAAACAAAAAGTTAACAAATTAAAATTAAAAGAGATAGAACATGGTCCAAGGAAGAGAATTTCTTATTTATAGAAAATATAATAAAATAAGAGAGAAAAACAGAAAGAGTACTTTAATTTGTTTTTCAATGCATAAAATGATTGGTGAAATTTTTACCGATTCAAACTTTTTTTATTTTTTTATTCCATCGATCATTTGTTTGAATGGAGAATGAAGAGATTTTCTTTTATATTTTTAGAAATTATTATTGAAAAATATAAGAAGTATCTTAGAATTTGGAACAAGATCAATAATTCAGATCCAAACATTTTCAAGCCAAATTTTTTGTGGCCAATATTTTATTATATTGTCGTATGGTTTGTTGCTGGAAAAAAAATACAAATATTTGGATTCAAGCTATTGATCTCGGTCCAAACTTTGGATCCGGATCATTTGTCGCGATCCTTCTAGTACATCAAATTCTAAAATTATATAAAAGTAACTTCCAAAAAAAATAGTTTTTCGTTCTACTCATTCAAACCACTGATTACAGAAAAAAATTGAAAAAAATTTGGATCGTTGAAATTTTGACTGGTTAAAAAATTTTAGATCGGTAAAAATTCTACTGATTATTCTTTATATGTATCAAAAAATAAAAGTACTCTTTCTCTTTCCTTTTCGTAATTTATAATATTTTCTAAAAATATAAAATTCTCTCCATGGGAACTTCATTTATATGTGCTGAAATTATACAGTGAAAAGACAGCTCCCCTCCAAATTCAAATTAATTAACTTGATAGTGGAGGTCAGTAATTTAGCAAAGCAACCCAAGTAAAAAATTAAAAAAGAGATAGAACATGGTCCAAGGGAATAGACAGCTCCACTCCAAATTCAAATTAACTTGATAGTGGAGGTCAGTAATTCAACAAAGCAACCCAAGTAAGACTAAGGCATTTGCGTTCTACTTTGATCCTAATCTTGTTATAGTTTGTATCACAAAGTAATTCAAAAATTTTATTTAAATTCGGACCGTCTGATCAGAACCTGGACCAATCTGATCCTAGATGGAATGCACGGGATGCCTTTAAAATATCCTTCCCAAAGTAGATTGGATGGTCCGGATTCAAACTAAAAATTTGAGTTACCTTAGGTGACATGAATTCATACTGTTATTAGTCATTCCGTGTAGCAAATGTTATTCAGAGTTGGGAAAGCAGAGGCAGGGAGGGACTTGACTTGGGAGTTGATTTGCACAAGTCTTGTTATAATTTTCATTATAAAATGATGAAGATGGAAGAAATCAAGGGACACTGCTACTGCTACTGTTACTAGTAAAGTATAGAGTTATTGGAGAGCAAAATGAAGAGTGAATTCATCATGATGATCATCTGTTTGCTTCTCAGCGCTATGGCCATGCAAACTGCTTTTGGCGCAAGAATCAACTACTATCCTAAAGGTAAATGCTTGCTATCCCTCCTTCTGAGCGACATATATAATATTGTAGTATTTTTGGAAGACAATAGATAAGGCATGGGTAATCACTAGATGTTGGAAAAAGATAGCAAAAGAAGTAACAGGAAACAATAAGATTAACAAAAATGTTATTCTTGTTACTTGTCCCCTTTTAAACCGACCCCGATACCCAATATGGCCATGCAACCTGCTGCTTCTGCTGGAATCTCCTACGGGTCCCTTACTAAACCGACCTATCCAGGTAGGTAAATGCTCTCTTGTTCTGAGTGACTTGATAATAATGTACAACCATATTATAGATTAATAGTGTATTCTTATCTAAAAAAAAAGAAAGATTAATAGTGTATTCTTATCTCAAAAAAAAGAAAGATTAATAGTGTATTTTATAATACAATAGATAAGCCATGGGTCTCCATTACAATGTAGTCTATCGTTGTCAAGAAAGGATAAAACAAGTAACAAGAAACAATAAGTTAGTGGAAAACAATGAGCAAAGCTGGGGTGTGATGTGCTCAACAAGAGAGTTTGGTGAGCACAACTTCAAAGTGTATCGATTTGATTGGTTTCAACGACGAATTAAAACCGTTTGAAATCTCCTGTTTGAACCGAAATTTTAATTAGGTTCTTACTATTTTTGTAAAAAAAAATAATCAATCAGTTGGCTAACAATTCGATTTTTGATTTTCTAAAATAATAAAATCGTAAATAGAATTGATTTCTTAATAATCAATCAGTTTTGTGGTCTATTAGGCTTTTAATGGAATTGATTTCTTAATAACTTTACCCCTTTTAAACTAGAGGGGTGTTCAAATACCTCATATCTTTGAGGCCTCACTCGTACCGCACATTCTTATATAGATTTTCAAATTTTAAACAGTTGACCCGAATCACTCAACATGGATCTCCATATTAAAATTTGCTTGGAGATCAAGTCTTATATATATATTTTTTTAATTTCTTTTTGCTATTTTGTTAGATAGATACAAAATGACTGTTTCTTGACCATCCAAAAACAATAATCTTGTACATATTTATAAAATAGTGAAAGCAATTATAAAAGATAAAAACAAAGAGAAAAAAACCGAATTTATAAATTTAGAAAAAAATTATAAAATAACATAGAAACACAGTTATTTAAGGTATAAATGGGGTCAATTGATTTCATTTCTCTCAACTGGATTGGTCTATGGTCATAGTTAGTTGCCCCTTGGCCCTTGTTCTTTTGGGATGAGTTAAGATAAAAAACCGACTTTGGTAATCTTGAGAGTAACGTATAACCGTTGCTTTATCAACTTGTACATGAAAACATAACCCACAAGATGTTTAATATGACTCCATATTCATATGTTCTCTACTTTTGCACAAATTCAGGGCCATCATCTAAAAGACCTCCACTTACTAATCCCCATGGACCTGGCATGCCCTGCAATGAGATTAATTGGTGTGGCTAGCGATGCTCGTCAAAGAATGAAGGAGATTTTTGGAAACTAATAGCAATAATTATGGAAAATTTACTATGTAATTAATTATCTAGATTACAGCGAGAGACAACATAAGTACATTTTACATAATTTATCTATTTTATTTTGGCTTGTATTAATAGTTTAATAAAGTAATTAATTATAGATGATTCGGCAGTAGTTTTACTATAAATTATTTGGAAATATTGTGTTTTAATTATGATTAGTGTTAAAATGCACCATTAGTTTTGTGCTCCAATGAAGCTCTACATCTTTTTATCCTTTTTCAAAATGTGAACAATTGATCCGTACAGCTGAGCTTGATCTTCATTTTAAAATGTGCGAACAATTGATCCGAACAGAACAGAACTTGATCCGAACATAACTTTTTCACATTTCAGCGTCACGTGTACATGGTATTCGTAGACCACCAACTCCTAGACCCTATCCACCCAGACCTTGCTGCGGAGACAGATGTTGTGCTAGGGGTTGTTGCTAGCCATGCTGGTCAGCTGGTGCTTAAAGCATGATTTATTATGTTATTATCAAAGCACGTTGACAGAAGTAGTTAATTAAATAATGATTTCATGATCGGTTTTCACATTTTACATATTGTTGTTGTATCCATTTTACTTCGGCTAGCTAGCTTGTATTAATACAGTAGTTATATATAGATGTTTCCCCAGTATTTTAATATGAATTATTGGGATATATATATATATATTGTGTCCAAATCATCAAACGGATGAATTAAAATGCTGTTATGGCCCCAGGCCCAATTGGGACTGTTTGATCGGAATCCACACAAATATTATAGACAATCTTGTGCATTCCACCTTTAGTTAGATTGACATGGATTCTGATTAGACATTCAGGATCAAAACAGAAATATTATGTTACCTCAGGGATTGTGGACTCATTAAATAATGGAGTGCGTATCCTCTGAGATATATCATATTTGCGTGATCGACGTGTCCGGTGCCTATTCGGGAATAGCGCGGGGGGCCAGTATTATTTGAGCTTTGAAATTCGTGCAGAACGTATTTGAACGGTTGAGATTTTCAAAAAGTCACCCAAAATATGATGAGTAATTATAACATCCGTCTAACCTTCCCCTGTTCTGTCCCCCATCAAAAATCATACCAAATTAACGGTCAAAGTCATACTAAATTAGAAATTGAACATTCACCTGCTTTTTCAAAGTTGAAACATATCATATCTGTGTATGCTATTGTGGGTAGTGATTGACTAGTAGTAGAAACATTTCAATCAAGAACTTAAATTAAGATTTCTAAGATGGTTCTTTGAAGTTTCCTCGTCCATTGCAGAAGAGACCTTGCGAACAAATTCAAATTTATGTGGTTAGAAATATTTTAAATTTTCGTCGAATTATAATATTCAAAGTTCTGACTTGACCTGAGGTAATTAATATTATTCAAAGTCGGCGAACAAATTAAGATTTCCATTATAATAAAAACCTACGTAAGTTTTATGAATAATATTAGAAAAATATAATAATTGTTCGTACAATTCATCAGGAATAATTAATCGAAGATGTGTATAAAAAATTATTCAGATATAGTACGGAACTTTTTAGAATATTGTTAGTATACTCTCATGAAAATGAACAAAATCAATAATGTGGATTGAATATTTGAATTCCAAAATGTATATATAAAGTCGTACTAAATTAGAGACTTTAGGAAACTAATAGCAATAACTATGGAAAATTTACTATGTAATTAATTATCTAGATTACAGCGAGAGACAACATAAGTACATTTTACATATTGTATCCATTTTATTTTGCCTTGTATATATTAATAGTTTTATTCAGTAATTATATTATAGATGATTCGGCAGTAGTTTTACTATAAATTATTTGGAAATATTGTGCTTCAATCATGAGTAGCGTTAAAATGCACCATTAGTTTTGTGCTCCAATCATGTTCCACATCTTTTTATCCTTTTCAAAGTGCGAATAATTGATCCGAACAGCTGAACTTGATCTTCATATTAAAATGTGCTTGGAGATCAAATTTTATATTTTTTGAAACTTTTTTACTACTTTTTAGATTGGTACATCACTAATTTTAGAAGATTTTGGACCATCCAAAACAATAAGTTTGTACCTATCTAAAAAAATAGTAACAAAAATTCCAAAAAAATATAAAATTTGGTCTCCAAGCATATTTTAATATAAAGATCATGTTGAGCTGTTCGGATGGACTATTCGGACTTTAAAAACAAAGATAAGGATGTGGAGCATGATTGGAGCATGATTAGAGCACAAAAACTAATATTGCATTTTAACCCTACTCTTTAATATTTCCATGAATGTATTAAAATGCTTTTAATTAAGTTGAAAACGGATCGGATACGAATTGGAGAGTGGTAAAACTACATGTAGTTATATACATATCGTATATTGGACGGATGCGTTTTTTTTTTCCGTATCTATTTTTTTTTTCTAGATATAGATACTGATCGGATATTGGACGGATGCATACGGATACGGATCGAATATCGAATATCTGTAGATATATACATACATATTTCATAATATATATTAAACTACATGGTATAAATATACTATTTGGATACGGATAATTAAAATTCAAAACCATATCCGTACCACTATCCGCACGGATATTCGGATATCGGATATCCGTATCTAATTTTTGAATATGGATCCGGATTCAATCGGATAATATCCAACCCGTTTTCAACCCTATCATGGGCCCTCTTATCGTTGATACAATCGTTGGCCAAAGAAAGTTCTACACTGAAAAGACAGTTAAGACTCGAAATTCAGCTAAGCAACACAAGTAAGACACACATTTGCGTTTTACCTTGACCGGAAGTTTCTTATTACTCCTTCCATGTTGGAAAAAATAACCAAGTTAGAGCTACTATTTTGTACCGGGACAAATCAATTCAGTCCCACTGGTGAGTGGGTTATAAATGTGAAGTATATTCGTTGTAGATACTTGGTAACGGAAACGTTTGGTGGGCCATGGTCATGGGCCGTGCGGCCTGCCTTTGGCAGGGGCCCTCTTTGACCGATCCAGTAAAACAACTGTTTATACGGTGAAAGTTGAATTTTTTATTTTTTTTTTTGAAAACTCGGTAGTGACTACCGAAGCTATATTGATAAAGTTGTTTACAACATCAGACCCTAATCTATTACAATATTACGTTATGTTATAGCATCAGTTCTCACATTTATAGCACCTGTGCCCAAAACAGCCCCTGTTACAGTTCGATTCCCTTTTCCACAAAACTTCTCACTACAGCAGAAAGGGGCATCAGCGACCAAATTTTTGGTCGCTGATAGTATTTTCGCCGGTCGCTGATACTCATTCCGGTTGCTGAAAGCCAAATGTGGTCGCTGATACTCCGGTCGCTGTAAGCATTGTCGCTGATACTCTTCTGATGACGTCACCGGTCGCTGATAATTTTCTGCGACCAATTTTTTTTGGTCGCTGTCGTTTTTTTCTGACGTCAGCAAAAACTTTCTGCTACCAAATATATCGGTCGCTGATACCTAAAACCGGTCGCTGATACTCTTCTGTCAGGTTTTTTTATATTTTGTTATATTATTTAAATTTGCACCATTTAATAATTAGTACGACACGTACCAACATACAACATAAACATACACACAAATTTAAATATAAATGTCAATATATACAATAAATAAATACAAAACATTGATACATATACATAATAGTAATTAAATCCAATTAACATCGATACATACACTGTAACTAAACATGCCATTTACAATCCAATTAACCTAACTAATCCAGGTACTAGTGTCAAAAGAGAGTATGGAAATCAATTGTCGTAAAGAACAATTAAATAAACTAAATATAAATCAAATGTAACAGTATGGACTGCAGAAGAGACATCAATTGTTGTAAAGAACGATTAAATAAAATTTCATTCTTCTGTTATTAGAACCTCACTGTAATAGTATGGACTGCTCAAATGTTGACACCTGCACATATCACAAATGCCCTGAAAGAATGATAAAATTACAATTAATAAACATTCAAAATCAATAATTGGATCTCTACTGGTACTGAGCAAGGGCACAGATCAGAGTTCTTTTGGGCTTCTTTGATATTTAGTTTGGTTTATTGGCTTGAACTACAGTTAAATCCGCACTGGTAGCATAAATAGTTAAATATGATACACAATATTTGCAAAAAAAAAGAAAAAACAATTAACATTACTGTAATTAAGCCAATTCATTTTGGTGCCGAGAAAAAAAAAGCTACTATACATGATATTTAAAAAAAAAACTCTTACTTTAACTTCCAGCTGATTTTTTTGAGTGAGTTTGTCACTGCAATGGAAGCACCTGCAATACATTTAGATAGATAAGGGAGTGAGAAAATAAGTAAAGAAAAGAAAAAAAAAGGGAGTTGGTGTTCTTGGCAAAAAGTCATCCTGAAATAGTTAGATTTGCTGTTAACCAAATTACTCTCCCATAATATACAAATGCTTTCCAAGAATACCAAATCACATTTATGTGCATAAGAAATCTAAATGCAAAAGAGAAAGAAGAGGATGCACATTAATTGGTTTTTACCCATTGCAGCCATTTAAATAGGTCACAAATGCAATCATTAATTCAGTACTGGATACAAGCTGCAGTTTACTATCAGTTCGATGTGAACTATAAGTTTAAGCACATCCACTAAAATTTTACTTGATTTGTTTCCATCATTCTGAAATTAAAAGACTCAATGACACAGAAACCATCTTTGTGACTCATGAAACAGTTGAGTTGAGTTTCACAACCTTGAAACAGCTCAGTTGAGTTCGACAACCAAATAGTCAACTTCACGGTCCTTGTCCGAGCTTGC